>LPNX010636001.1:420274-451009 GCA_001517045.1 Pseudotsuga menziesii
TAATTTCCTCTCCCCTAACACATTTATATCTGGTTCCATTTAGGGTTCAGAATCCGCACTGCGGAAACGTACTACCACGCTTCTGGGCAGCCAAACCGTGCAACTAAGGAGAGTAGTTCGGTCCGTTTCAACCAGGGGCTTCTGGAAACTTGCAGAGGTTTATTTCAATATTAATATAACATGAATAAATTATTTATATAGTTCATTGATGTTCTGGAAAGTTCTAACAAGTTTCGGTTGAATTTGGGATTTTTGGCAGTTTTGGCCAAGGACAACCCTGCGCAGAGAAGGATGCAAAAGGGTGGTATGACCCAAACAAAAAATAGTTCTGGAGGTTGATATGGGAAATTATGCCTGTTACTGACCTACAGGAACTTACAGAGCTCAGTTTGAGTTTACAGAACCTATTTTGCATCAATTTCAATAAAACTAGTTATTAAAAACTAGTAATCTAACTAGGGTCTTAAAAGGACTATTAAATCACCTCAAATTAAATTCTGTGAAACATGAGATTTATAACAGAAATAAATATGGGTTCTATGAAAATTAAAATTTATTTCAATCCCTTACCCATCATGGAATGTTCATTACAAAACTCATATTCACTCAATTCCCCCCCATACAGTGATAAAATAGGATCTTTTAATGAAACTGAGATGATATTATTTAGGGTCTGAGATATCTAGACCTGATAAATTTAATTTTCAGAGTATACTGACACTATAGAATTTAAATAACATTATTTACTGACCATTACAAAAGGCTTCCAAAATTAAGGGGCAGGAGGCCCGAATCTTGACCAGCAAAGGGGCTGTGAACATAGGTGAAGCATGGGCTTCACTGGATTTCGACCTGAACTTGATGGAGGCTGTAATAAATTCTATAATAAGCTTCAATGTCTGACATTAGTGCTCCATACCTGCAATAGATAGAAAGGGAGATAGAAGAAAAGGGAGGAGGGGTTTGGGGACCATCACCCAATGTTCTGAGGCACAACACTCAGAGAGTATGCTCACATAGCATAACCACAATATCAAATCATCCAAACTGAATCAATGGGGTTGAATTCACCTTTAATAGAGTGTTGAGTGACCTTCTTAGCAGGTGAGGATCCAAGGTGACCTGTGAGAGCAAGTCAACCCTCAACAAACCCTAACCCTAGCCACATAGGTGCCTCCTTTGGAAAATTTAGCAAGTAGGACCATGTAGAATTATTTCTAAGTTCAATTCCTCCTTCATAATTAGAAACTACGCCCTCTCTAAGTCAAAATTTTCTTCTTTTGAGTTATGACACCCTTTTTGCTTTTCCGGACTCTTATGGAAACTGTTCTTTCCTTTGAAAACTTTCCTGCTTTTCTCTGACTGCTTTTCTGAGTTCCATAAGAGGAAACTGCGCCCTCCTTTTTAAAAACTTGCCTACTTTATGCCTGACTACTTTTTATCTGCTTTTTGGTACTTTCCTCTTTGTTTCCTATGACAGCTTTTGTCATAGTGTTTCCTCTTTCCTTCCTTGGCTAGTATACTTGTCCAATGCGCCCCACCTGCCTAGGAAACTTATTTACACCTCATAAATTAGCAATAATAATTAAAATGGAAAATAAAACTTACATACATGCCTTACTTAATTAATTATTACAAAATTTCCCTAGGGAGCATGATTAATGTCAAATTGAGCCCCTCCTAGGAGTCCAGTATGGTCAACACTTTAATGGCCACTTTGAGGGGACATGACAAGATACCTGCACCTTGTGCCCAGCTAATAAGGGCAGACATCCCTCCTACACATGAAATGGTTTCCTAGACACAGGAGGAATTTTTTACTCTAGCTAAGATGGTCTCTCGACACACAACCAACATTGACCAGAGAGTTCCCTCTTCCTCTACTGGTGTACAACCACCAGCTTCTGGTGGTGGAGGGACATCTATTGGTGGGGATAGACCGACATCCTATGTGCCTCAGAGCGAGCCACACATCTGCACATCGTGTGGGGGACCTTGTTATGGTTATGGACCAAGACATGGTACCACTACGATGACTGGTGGTTAGGTAAGGACATTGTTTTAAAACTCTGTTATTGTTTAATTTTTAATTTTTCCATACTATATGTAACATATTAAACAATTCGTAATATATGAAATATTTACTCTTGCAAGAGATTGATGCCTTTCACAGGGGTGGTACTGCACCCGGTGTGGTTGTACCTGAGGCCCAAACAACCACCCTTGAGGTAATATTTAAACATTTGTCATTTTGTTAATGCATATGTTAGTCTTGATTAATTTATTAAATTGTCTAATATTTACAATTTTTGAAGTTGCAGGAACCCCGCTTAGAACATGATGCTAGAGATGTTGATATCAACGACATAGTCCAAGGTGGAATTTATGATTACTTGAAGAATGTAAGTACATGGGTTATGACAGAATCTTGTTCAAATTATTTAAATTTCTTACTGTACGCTCCTTTATAGATCGCCAATATTTATAATTTTTAAACTTGTAGATGCTATTAGCATCTAAAGAGGGGCAAGAAATTGATGGAAGCAGTCACTCCCATGGGGTAGATATGTCCTACGAAGGGGTAAGTATATTACAACATGTTATTTTTTCAGTACATATTATTCCATCCATTCAACTCCATGTCTAACTATGTCAACACTTTATGACTGCAGACATCATCGTAGATCCTTGCACTGCCTCTTTGGTTTGGATCTCCCCGTAGTCCAAACATAGATAAGGGGGTTGCTTACACCAGATGACCCTCTTCCTTGAACAGAGTGGGTGTGCATGAGGATCAACCTACTCATCCCATGATAATGTACACACCTCCAATGGAAATTGTTGGTTAGCTATGAATTCACTTCACAAGTAGTTTTTCTTAATTTTATTTTTGCATGTTTATAGCATTAGGATGTAGAGTCATCTGTGCTAGAACTTAGTGGGATTGTTGATGCTACAGTCAATGCTGCATCTACAATAAGGATAAGTCACACTGAGTTACATCTACTCGAATATTTTTAATTGTACATTTCATTTGTATTGTTTATGGGCATGCATGATGTCTAACTATTTTATCATTTGGTGAATGTCACCACACCTTCGTCCATTAGTGCACGAAACTAAGGTTGATGTTCAACCTACGGATCCTCCTACTACTGAAGATTCCCAACATAATCCCCTAAAAATGGTTTTTTCGATGAGATGTTCATTTTTTACATAATTGATTAGTACTTTCTCATTCATGTACATGTTGATAATTCTTGATATAATTGACATTTTTTTTTATTCGCAGGAAAGCATTGCAGAGAGAATATCTACAAGGAGGAGGACACCAGAGGCACCTATGCCCCCGACAGATGTAGTGAGTCTTTATTTTATTTACAATTGAGTCATATTTTAAATTTTCAAACATTGTTATTGCAGGACAGTAATAGTACAGTTACCTGATCAATAAATATTGTCATTGATTTGCAATTGCCAGAGATGCAAAGTGGTCGTAGACATAGGAGAAAAGCATCAGGGTCCGGGAAAAAAAGAGAAAGTTAGATTTTTGATGTATTAGTCTAGGACAAATAAGTATTTTTATGTACAATATAGAGTTAGAGTATAGGGGCGCGGTCCAGGACAGATGTAAATTTGTTTGCACATGTACATCAAATATGTTTTTGATACTTGTACATTGATAGGCCATAGATGGGCCTTCTATTTTTGTATTATAACTTTCATGATATAAAAAATATTTCATATCAAGGCTCTTGAGATCTTCATGGTTAATTCTTTTAAGTGTGATTATACACATGTGGCCAAGAATGTTTCTATGTGTAATGTTCCCAATTTTTTTTAGATTTTACGATTGCATCGAGATATCAGTTATAAAATTGAGAATAATGCACAATTACAATATTACGTAATGACAAAAATGTACATTTTAATTATTTTTTACCACAATACAATTGCATATACAATGTTATATTGACAATGTTAAATTGTATTCACAAATATGGTACATACCTAATACACATAAGCACCCAGCACAGCTAAGCAATTGATCCAACTAGGTGGAATACAAAAGCACCTTACCCACATAACAACCTAATAAACTTTTAAAGGATGCACGAAGTTGACACACCTAAGTGATGCAACTGTGTGGTCTACATAAATAAAATTAGTGTTTGGCATGATGTCTTTTATCTAACGAATACATGGGATGCACATCAAACCTAAAAGTATCTGAGTACTGTAAGGTTGATTCAAAATAATGGTTATGACTATATCTTGCACATTATTTTATCATTTTTTTAATGTACATGGAATTTGATGAATGGCCTCGGGTAACAAATTTGAAAGAGATGAAATTTATGTGTGATTTTATTATAGTTTAAATTGATTAGAGAAGTACTATTCTGAATCTTGTTTTATAAATTCATGTTTATCGAGTATTATTCAAAGCATTCGTAGCATGAATATATATATATATATATTAATAATGGTGTAATAAGTTGGCCACTTGTTTCTAAACATAAACATGTTCCATTACATGGTTACTAATGTAATGGCATTGTCTCCGCCTGCATTTCATTGTACAAATGCTCACATCTCTTGGATGACCTAGATAACTTAATATGGGAAACAACCTTCTTTCACGTTTCCAGTCCCATGAATAATATGATATCCTAAGATCAATTCACCTCCACATAGATATTGACAACTCCTTTCACCTTGATTAAAACAAAAACAAAGAATATTTCTTGCTTGAAAATGATGGGAAATAAGTGTTGATCAACACCTCACAATAGATAACATAATTCTTTACACCTGCACATGGAATAATAGTTTGCAACAATTATTTTTTCAAGAGGGGAAGATCTACAATCACCTTCAAGCAGACCTCTATGTGAAAACATTTCACTTTCACTTACTGAGAAAAACCCTAGTTTCCAAAATTGACAAAAAAAAATGATTCCTTGTCCAAGGACCCATAGTAGAGGGCCACTCTAGCACTATCCCAATGTCCTCAATCCAATGGAGCTGATGGTTCATCGATCCGAAAAAAAATCATCAATCTATGGAACATTGAATCCCACCTCCTACAGGATTTCACGGACACCTGTTGAATCCCTAACCAGGGCATAGAATGGAAACTGTGCATCAAAAAGGTCTTTCGGTGGGTCCTGCAAGCTTTTTTAGGAAGTTTCCGTGTTGGAATTCTAGCCACACATTCACAGTCAAGGAATTTCCAAAGCCGACCCCTATGTGTAGAAATTGAACATTCACTTACTACGCAAAACCCTAGTTTCCAAAATTGACCCAAAAAATGATTCCTTGTACATGGACCCAAATTAGAGGGCCACCCTAGAACTATATCGATGTCTTGAATCCAACGAAACCGATTCTTCGTCGATCCGATCAACGGTCATCATTTTATCGCACATTAAATCCTACCTCCTATAGTCTTTCAGGGACACCTGTTGAATCCCTACTCGGGGCATAGAATGGAAACCATGCATTAAAAAGGGATTTTGGTGGGTCATGAAAGCATGTTTAGGCATGTTTTATGTGTTAATCTTATCCACACCTTCACGGTCGAGCAATATGTGAATTTGACCCCCATGTGCAAAACTTTCACATTCACTTACTGAGCAAAACCCTAGTTTCCAAAATTGACCAAAAAAGGATCCCTTTTCCATGGACCTAGATTAGAAGGCCACCCTAGCACTATCTTGTTGTCCTAAATCCAACAGATATGACGGTTCGTTGATCTCAGCAACGGTTGTCATTTTATGGCACGTTGAATCCCACCTCCTATAGGCTTTCAGGGACACCTGTTGAATCCCTACCCGGAGCATAGAATGGAAATCATGCATCAAAAATGGCTTCAGGTGGGTCATGCAAGCGTGTTTAGTCATTTTTTTATGTGGGAATGCTATCCACACCTTCATGATCGAGCAATATGCGAATTTGACCCCCATGTGCAAAAAATTCACATTCACTTACTCAGAAAAACCCTAGTTTTCAAAATTGACCAAAAAATGGTCTCCTCTCCATGGAACCACATTAGAGGGCTTCCCAAGAACTATCATGATGTCCTAAATAAAATGGAGCTGATGGTTTGCCGATCTGAGCAACAGTCATAATTATATGGCACGTTGAATCCCACCTCCTATAGGATTTCAGGGAAACCTGTTGAATCCCTACCCAGGGCATAGAATGGAAATCATGCATCAGAAAGGGATTTCAGTGGGTCATGCAAGTGTGTTTAGGCATTTTTTATGTGGGAACTCTAGACAAACCTTCATGGTCGAGCAATATACGAATTTCACCACCATGTGCAAAAATTTCACATTCACTTACTGAGAAAAAAACATACATTACAAAATTGACCAAAAGAATGGTCTCTTATCCATGGAACCATATTAGAGGGCCTCCCTAGAACTATTGTGATGTCCTAAATCCAACGTAGCTGATGGTTCATCGATCCGAGCAACGGTCATCATTTTATGGCACATTGAATCCCACCTCCTATAGGCTTTCAAGGACACCTGTTTTATCCCTACCCGAGGCATAGAATGGAAACCATGCATAAAAAAGGGCTTCCAATGGGTCGTGCAAGAGTGTTTAAGAATTTTTTATGTGGGAATTATAACCACACCTTCACGGTTGAGAAATATGTGAATTTTACCACCATGTGAAAAAATTTCTCATTGACTTACTGAGCAAAACCCTACTTTCCAAAATTGACCAAAAAAATGGTCTCTTATCCATGGAACCAGACTAGAGGGCCTCCCATAGCACTATCCCAATGTCTTGAATCCAATGGAGCCAATATTTCATTGATATTAGAAACAACCATCATTCTATCACACATTGAATCCCACCTCCTACAAGCTTTCAGGCATCCCTGTTGAATCCCTACCCGGGGAATAGAATGGAAACCGTGCATCAAAAAGGGATTCCAGTGGGTCGTGCAAGTGTGTTTAGGGATTCCCATGCAGAAACAAATTATCGTAGTGAAGGAGATAATTATCAAATTCAAGGAGATGTCCTTATAAGATCAACTTCGAGATTCAAGGAAAATGCAATAGACATATCCCAAATAAAGTGGTAGATAATGGTCTTGGGATATAAGGCATGAGTCATGTAAGTATCAATATATCAAGTGCTCAATGCATCAAACTGTAAATAATCAATGAGACCATGAAACCAAAATATCTTATTACCACATGCCTGAATACCTACCTATGGTCATTCGACTACACCATTGGGATCACCTCTAATAGCAACAGTATCCTTTAGCCTATCATGCTCGGAGTAAGGCAACAAGTATCATGACTTTGATGAGTTCTTTCTTGGCATTGTTTACAGCTGGAGGTTTGTGCCAATAACCAAGTTTGTATAATGGTATACAATTTTACCTAGTCTATAATTTTCAAATACATAACCTTTTTTCTTTCATCCATGGGAAACCTGTGTCAAATATTCTTTTTTGATAACCATCGACCCAATTGGAAAATCATTGCCCTTGGAGTCACTTAATGATACAATGAGGGTCTGCTTCCCATCCAACCAATGTGCCAGCCAATAGTTAGTGTGCCATTCATTATCTCTCGAGGAAACCACTGCGTATATGTGCCCTGCATAAAATAAAGTGCAGACCTAGGAGTCAGCTAACTAAACACAACTAGTTGTCAAACATTTCAAAGTGATCAACATAATAGTCAAACCCAGTTGTATGAGATCTAAAATGTGGTCATAGTCATGTGAAATAATCGATTGGCCCTCCTCCAACTGGGGTAATTCTAAATTTATTTGGCGACCCATGGGGAGTGATACACGATCCTAGCTGTCAACTGAATCTATGGATTCACAGTTGTCCCATTCACCACTGCTACATGGATAACAAAAACAAGAGAGTTTTCTTGTCCACATTTCAACTATAGCATTGTTTAACGTCCTAACTGAATCGAATGCATGAGTTCCTTAGATAGTCTTGCACTCATATAAGTGTGATCGATCTACATCGACCACCTCCCATAAATATCTATGTACATGTGCTTTTTGAGATGATCGGTCTTCTTGCCTTCTAGCCCCCTACCCCATCACTAAAGAACACCATGTAACAATGGTCTTTGCATCTCGGATGAGCGAAATAGTTGTGAATTTCATCTCTTGCATACGTAATGCAGTCTTGATGCATGCACATGCTCCATCATGTTCCCCTTTTCCGTGTCTGGTATCAAAATAGTTCCAAATATGTGGCACCTTGTGTCTCTTGTGGAGAATACACAACCATTGGAAGACACGGGAATTTTTGAATTTCCCCGCACAACCATCAGACCAACTCCAATGTTGTTCCATCTATATATTGTTATCCTCCAAGTGTTTGTAGAACAATTGAAAGCTGTGTTGTACAAAAGCTAAGTAATGACACCTATCATCACTTATGTAAAAGTGATACTCCTTCAATATAACCATGTTCTTTTCAGTACTATATGCCCCATGTCTATAGGTGATACTGACCATTATACTGACCTGATATCAGTGATAATATTGACTCTGAATCTTGTTTTGTGGTTGAAGAGTTTATTTTTCCACAAAACCGACCACTAGTAATATAGTTCCAATAGGAAATGTATCCCTACGCGCTCTAAACTACTCATCTTTCCAATGAGCCACATGTACATGCTTTACATACTGTTGTGTCTTTTCAAATAATTCCTCCATGAAGTTGCATACCAGTACCTGGTAGATCAACAATAAAGATGTATAGATCAATAGGTTGTTACATATATGAAGTAGCAATAGATATCAATAGGAAAAAATACTATTCAAGAACTCATTTCTAACCTGAGAGGTGACCAATTGTATTTTTTTCCTTTCATTCCCTCCACCAATATCATACATGACATATTTGAATGATTGCAAGTTCACTTCAAGTCTCCCAAGTTCATGCTCATCGGTGACATGTATGCATTTATCCAAAAATTCCATTCCACCACACCTTGGGAATGTCCCATCTATGCAAGGCCTTTGATAAAATGTGCAACCTTCTGTCCTTCTACACAAGATGCTATGGATAAAATCTCTAGATGATGTCAGTGGAAATGTAGTTAAGCATTCCTACATAAGAGCATTATGTAAAATACGCAATATACGTATATATGTGTTATAATAATAAGCATACTCAATGTGATGTCAACAACAACATGTGTTACAAGTTGTGTTTATTTTAACATACCATGGTTTGCATTTCTCGAAGGATCTTCATCCCAAGTTAAGTTCATTATGTTCATGCCTAAATCTCTCATATAATTCTGTTTGTGTCATGTCAAGGAAATGTTTAATGTGGGGCTCATGATCCCTTCAACCCATTCTCAATTTTGGTACATCTTTTTGGTTGGATGAAGGTATGCTATTGTCATGCCAAAACTATTGCACCAATCCCTTTACCGCATCAATGAGCTTCATATTGGAGCGTGGCAACCTGCCAATGAAGGACCAGACATCTATTTCAGCAGAGTCAAGTTGTTCTCTTCTAGAACAATACCTACAGAGTGCTTTGATATCCAATCATACAAGTTTGGATGTAGGATTAAGAAGGCGATGGGCCCTGGTGCTTTTGTTCACGATTGATTGTGACAACACACGGCGAGCTGCATTGCAATCCTTTGAATGTGATTGCTTTCCAATATTACTAAATGCATCTACCAAACTTATGGCAACATAAGAACTTGGTTCAGAACTGTTTATCATCTTTATCCTTAAGTTTTTCCTAACAACAGTCATAGACCTAGATTTTAACAACAATATAAATAATATACATTTATCTCCATCACATTTAGAATCAAAATAGTTGACAAATATCTATTGAGCTTGATATGCAATACTGCATTTAGACAATGTACCTTCAAGCAAACCAATGAGACTTTAATTGATTTGTATACATTTTGGATTTCTTCAACGTGAAGTTGCTAATGGAGGTAGCGAGGTTGGAATTGCACCCTGTACCATATCACCCAGTCAGTTTTGTGTTTGAACATGAGCTTCATGTCCTTCCATGTCTTCATGGTGGTCCAACGGTGGAAATTGGAAATCCTCTTGAGTGGTCTGAACAACATTGTCTTCTTCGAGCATAACTTCGACATTCAATGTCTCTCTAACTTCGTCGCTTGTATTCCCACATTCAATTAAATATTCAAAGGTTACATATGGCCTTGATGTGCACCTACATTTTACTCCTTGATTAGTGCCATGAAGTGCTCGTTCTTCTACAGATATGGTGACCAAAGGCCCCTTGATCGAATGCTTTTGTCTTTCTTGATGTGGATTGGTAGGAAGAACTGTGGCATCCTGAACAACTAGAATTGGTTGAGTGTCATGCCCCAATTTGCAAAAAAAAAATTATATTATTTGAGGAAGATTGAGCTAAATTTTATGCTAAGTTGTAATTGATGACTTAGTGGGGTCAAGAATATTTAATGTAAATTCAAAATATTTTATTTATAAATAAATAAATGAGGAGACAACATCTTAGAAGAGTTGTTAAAAGAGTTCTTACTGGTCAATTGGTGGAGGAGACTGGGTGGAGAGAAAACTAACATGTGGCAGCATCCTCAAACGACTTCCAACTATTGAAGGTGGCAACTTCGCTATATTTGTGGTGATGATTCCCCAAGAAAGTGGAATCAGAGCAGGTGGCTCATTTAATGAAAACTAACCTAGAATACCTAGGCATCTCTATAAAATTTCCCATTCAAGAGAGCTGAGGTGGATCATTCTAGAGAAGTGATCATTTAGGGTGAATGAATTTACTTGAGAGAAATTCAATGGAGGGGAGTCTGGAATGTGTTTGAGGGGATAAATACTGAGATTGATCTAGTTGCAGCTTTTAAGCTGAAGATCATATTGCTGAGAGCATATTGTTATCACTGAGGTGATTGAATGAGTCAAGTGACAGAGGTTTTTACAGTTGCATTCCCCACCCTGTTCTCATCCAAGAAGACCAGGAACAGGCTCGGGGGTCCTGAGGAAGTGTTGTTTGAGTGCTATCTAGGAGATTTGTATGCAGGAACATCCTCCTTAAGCTATTGTTGTCTTGTCCTCAACAGGTTCTATTTTATTTTACTGTCTTAGTTAAGTAAATATTAGTTTATCTACTACATGCATGTTAAATGTTTAGGGTTTTTATGAATCAAAGGTAACTGTGAAATGTTAGATTTAGTAAAATTATAGACTATTGTAGAATGGGAATGAGTATGTGTTGACTGAAGTAGATAGAAATTAAATTTCCAAGCTGTGTTTTTCCACACCTGATCTCAGGTCATACTCTAGTACAGTTGGATTTCTTAGATAAATGAAATGATTTTTTTATTTGGAATACAAATTGACTGCATAAATTTACTGTAACTAATTAAATAAAAAGAAATAGGTATAAAAGAAGCAGTAAATATTATAAATATTTTAGTATTAGTTAACTGATAAAATATAATTATCATAGTTAACAGAAGTAAGGTAAGAAGCTAATATTTAATAAAATATGTAAAAAAAAAAGAATTAGTAAAGCTGTTTATAAACATTACCAATACAGACTAGTGTGTTACAACAAGAATCATAGGATTCTTTTATAATGTTTGTATATTAAGTATTGACAGTCAACGAAAACCCTAAGTATTTCTTAACTATAATTTAGAGGTAAGAGACTGTAAAAATTATGCAAGAGTTTCTATTTTTTGTTTTCTTAAAAGTAGTTTGAAAACTTTAACTATAAGTTATCTCATCATTCTTATTTTCTATTTGAAAAATAGAATCCCAAACACTTTAAGTAGAAACAAGAATTTCATAACACTGTAGGGTTTATATTATTTTCTTTAACTGAGTTCTAGAAATTACCATTATATTCTAAAATAGAGCTCAAATTAACTTATAGTTTATGGAGTAATAATAAATAAAATGTATACGTTTATATTAAACAAAGTAAACCAAGAATCATAACCATGTGCTTTATAAATCTCAAACCAGGTAGGCTTACAGCCTGGAAGACTTCAAGGGTCAAAACCCTTTCTACTAAGAAAACCAATTACACAAAATTCCTTTTTATTAAACTATAACTAGTTTACATTACGGACTGAAAGAGTAAAAAAACCATAAACTTTACATCTAGACTGTTTCACAGTCTTCATTTTTAAACCAAATATACATAAATATTTAATATTAACTATAAACTACATTACTCACAGATTAGGGAAGAACCCTTTCCATAGTTTCATTTTCTTAAAGATTGAATAGAAAATCCTGAAATAAACGAGACAGAGGTGTTTTAAAAACACTGAGCAGAAAGAATATTCTTATAATATTAAAACAACAGTATTACATCATCAAGACATAAGGCTGAGTTTTTGTTTAACCAAAACTACATACACATCACGGCTCAAGATCCTATACTACCAGTGAAACACCACTATGGTTTTTGCTTACAAACATGATTAATAAACAAACTAAATATCATAACCAACAAAGAATTCGAAGCTAGGTTTTCCAACCACAGGAACCTCCAACCAACAACCAATTCGCAAGCAGGGAGAACCCACGATGATACAAAGGCTTACCTGTTTGATAGCCCACGAAGTTAACCAACGCATGAAAGGAATTTCCTTTAAAAACCGAAGCTGTTGGTGGTAGCCTGCAAGTTTAAATACCAAATATGGTTCAGAACTTTGTTCTTTTTATTAAAAACCTAAACTTGAAAATAAATTGACAAAAGGAATGAGTACTTACTAAAAGTGTTTACCTATGAGTAAGAGGTATTTGGAGCCAATAAGGAACAGTCGCCATCGTGAGTGAACTACACAGAGAAGCAAGCAAACCCTCATGCCAACTCTGTGACAGAAGCAGCATGAAATAGTGTCAAAAATCCACGAGGCTGAGTCAAGGAATAAGTAGTGATAGGGTAAAATCCTCCATAGGATTCAATCCAAGAAAAGAAATGAAAACCACTCACACAGTAAAAAAATCACTCACAAGAGAAATCAAGTTTACAAACTAAGATACCCAAACCACTTTGCATAGTAAGGTAGTCAATGGAGCTAACAAGCAGAGAAGGAGTAGGCCTATCATGGCTGCAAGGAACCACATAGTGCAACCTGCAAGCCAACGAACCCTTGGATCCAAATGCCAAAGAAGTAGGGTTTCACATATTTTAAGTCACCAATGCATGGAGGAGAATAGAACACGTTCCCTCCCAAATTTTTAACCATGTGAGTATTGTTTCTAATGTCAACACTGCATACACCGAGGAGGAATTATATCATTGCAAATCAATTATAAAAAGGACTTCTATCATTACTAAGAATGGAATCTATGTATCGGCCATAGTATAAAGTTCTTATGTTTTCTCATCGAATTAACTTTGCTATCGATCCTTTAACTAGCTCTAAAGATTGCTTAAAATGAAAATCATGCTATCGTATAAACCATGCATTAGAGCTTGTATAGTTTAAGAGAAAAACTTATAATTTGTTTTTACCTTTAGTTTCGACTATATGGAAATAGTTATTAGGTATTAAATCCACCTTAGGATACAAGTAAAATTATATGGTAACAATATATAATAATGTGGCATTGTATTATTACAATAACTCTTGTATCATGGTGATGACCTAGAAATTGAAGTATATAGGTTGACTTCTAGTAGTACAACAAGATAATCATAACTGCATACAATCAAACAATTTGATATTATTCACTACTAGCAAGGAAGAGTTAAGGTAGAGATATGTAGTTTATTTGTAAACTGAAGGGCTCTAAACTTTTCCACTTAAAACTCGATGCTGATAATGAAAGAGTCTTCAAGGTGACTGAAGACAAATTATATGCAAGAGTTTCTCTTAATAAAACTAATAACCCATTGTAAACTTTACCTTTGAAAAACATAGGATTGTGTTCATGCATAAAAAGCAGTACATTTGAAGTATTAAAACATGACAATAGCAATAAGATCATGATACAGTAAAAGTATTTATATGACAAGATCATGAGCCCTATGCTCACTAAAAGAATCTATAATTGACTAGGTATTATAATATTTACAATAGAAAGAAATCTTGGTAGAACTCATTCGGGTAAATGACACTAAGTTTGATTGGAATAATAATATTTATGGCTTAAATATAAATATTGTCATAGATCCAAAACAACGAAGGGAATTACTTACCTCATCGGAGCCTTTCATTTTAATAATCAAATTACACTCTAGCATCTTATCATGCTAAAGAAGTACTTCTCGACTTAATGGAAAAGTAAACTCCTACTTGTTCAAATGCTTACCTATTGAACCTATAAGAACCAGCAGTCCATTGAGTTAGCAGAATGCTAAGTAAGACTCGATTTCAAACTTGGTTTCTCGCCTACTTGACAAAAGTAAATAATTAGTATAGCTAGCAACAATCTAAATGCAAGTCATTTTTATATAACTTATAAAAATTAAATTTTTATTAGTTTTCTGTATTTAAAACTAATCATTACAAATTGTTAAACTGTTTCATTTTCTGCTAACCGCTAGTCGTTACTAAACTGCGATTTTAGACATTTTATGTCACTATAAAAAATTTAAATTTTTATGAAATTTTGGGGTTATGACATGTGGTATCAGAGCACAAGGTTAAAACACTCATTAGAGGAAATTTGAGGTCTAAAATGGGCCTTCTAAGGAAAATAATAAAATAATAGTTAAAATAATAAAATAGTAGTTATTAATTTTGGAGAAGAATGAAAAAAACTACTTTTTTTTATTCGTATTTTCGACATATCTCCCTGTGTTTTTACTCAAATTCCAAGAAGGAGAGCTCGTTGGATGTGGAATTTAAATCCACATCCAACGAGTACCCACACTGCATACTTTATATAGACCCCACTACCCTGAAAACAAGAAACCCATGAAAAAATATGATGATGACATCATCATCACATTTTTTCAGGTATTTCTTTTTTGGGGGGCAGAGGGGTCTGTCAAAAGTATGCAGTGTGGGTACTCATTGGATACGGAATTAAATTCCACATCCAACAAGATCTCCCACTCAGAATTTGAGTAAAAACACAGGGAGATATGTCAAAAATACGAACAAAAAAATAGTTTTCTTTTATTACAAATATGTCAATTCAACCATTATGGTTGACTCATTTTATTGAAATTCTATTGGTTCTTGAATTCCAACTCACAAAATTTATTGTTGGCACGTTTCCTTATAAGGCCCATTTTAGACCCAAAATTTCCTCTAATGAGGCATTGATGAATCTCAACTTGCTTATATCGAACAGTGAATTTAAATCATTTTGTTGATGTTGTTTTCTTTTAATGTTATCAACAGAGAAAATTGTTTTTGAGTTTAACAACAGGTATGGAAAGACTAGAGAAATATGCAGAAGATGAATCTCCCTATACTGAACAATATAATTTACAAAGAGAACCTATACAAGAAGACATAACCACTAATTCCTCAGAACTTTTAAAAACAGTAAAAGAATTAAAATCTGAAATGGAATGTGTTAAAAAAGAAAATGACAAGATTCTGAGAGCTCAGGAGGAGCTGAATCAGATCCTAATAGAAATATTCCATACTAAGGAAAGGGGTAAAAGAGCTAATTCGGAAGATATAAGTCACCAACATAAGTATAAAAAGACTAAACAGATTAAAAATGAAAGTAGCTCATCTTCCGAAGTATTTGGTGATCAACGTAATTCTCATTATACTAGTGACAGTAGTGTGGATAACCACCATACTAGGAAAAGAAAATATAAACCTTATGAAGAAATTTTCAAGGAGTTTAAGAAGATCAAGCCACCAACATTTAATGGAGAAACTAAAAAGGGGGAGGAAGCGGAATCCTGTTTATCCGGGATGAAGAAGTACTTCCAGATTTCTAACTATTCTAACCAATTAAAGTCTAGAATGGCTATTTATAATCTTACAGGGAAAGCTGATATATGGTGGCAAGATTTAAAGAGAGTGAAAAGTATAAGAGAGAAGAACATAAATTGGAGCACGTTCAAGAAGTACTTTAAAAAGAGATTTTTATCTGAACAGTACTATGAAGAAAGGGCTAAATAATTTTATGAGCTAAAACTAGGTACAATGACTATGAAAGATTTGGACATTAAGTTTTTAAGTCTACTTAGGTATGTGCCATACCTTGTGGATAAAAAACTGAAGGTACAACGATTTCTTAGCTTTTTACCTTATCACATAAGGAATAGGATTGAGTATGACAATCCAAAAAACCTGGAAGAAGCTATGAGAAAAGCAAATTTATGTTATGAATAGAATCAAAAAAAGGAGACTATGGCCAACTAGAAGGCCAAAAAGAATAATAATTATGATCAAAAGAAGTAAGAGTTTGTGCCTAATCAAAATTCTAAAAATAATAATGCCAGAAATTTTTCTAATAAGAATTTCCAGGGGAATAAGAATAATTCATAGAACAATCAAAACAATCAAAAAAATAAAGAGCCTGCTAATAATCACAATAATTACACAAAGAACTTTGAACGAAAAAAACCCATAAAGTGTTGGGAATGCAATGGTCCACATTATGCCTCAGTCTGTACCGATCAGAAAAAGACTGTCAGCAATATCCACACAATACAGGAGGAGATGACTGTTGGAGATTTAGCAAGGACTATTCCCATGATCAATGCAACTTTGGAGAATTGGCAAGCAGACTATCAATATTCCATGGTGGAAGTAGAAGGTAAGATATACCAAACACCCATATCTATTTTAATTGATCCAGGAGCTAGTTTAAGTTATATTTCTCCTAACTTGGTAAAAAAGTGTAAACTTCATGTTGAAAAGTTTGCAAGTTCTTGGTTAGTTCAGTTAGCTACTAGTGCAAAGAGAAAGGTAACTAGTTTTGTAATGAATTGTGCAGTAACTATGGATCAATTTGAAACTTTTGATAAGCTTAATGTACTACCTCTAGGTTCGTATGACATACTAATTAGTATGGATTGGTTAGAGCAACATAGGGTGGTCTTAAATTGCTATGATAAAACCTTTGCTTGTATAAATAATTATGGAAAACTAATAAGCGTAAAGGGAATCCCTAGGAAAACAACCGTAAGGTAGATTTATACTCTACAGCTTAAGAGAGTTGTTAGGAAAAGTTGTAAGGCTTATGCAGTAACAATAACCGATAAAGAAAATCTAAAAAACATAGATAAATTAAAATTGGAGGATATACCAGTTCTAAAGGAATATGCAGATGTATTTCCAGAAGAAATTTTGGGACTACCTCCGAAGAGGGAATTAGATTTTACCATTGAGCTGGTACCTGGTGCAATTCCCAGCTCAAATTCCCCTTATCATGTGAATATACTTGAACTTAATGAACTTAAGTCACAATTAAAAGAACTTATTGACAAGAATTATATTCGCCCAGTGTGTCTCCCTGGGGGGCACCTCTCATCTTTGTTAAGAAAAAGGATGGAACTCTATGACTCTATATAAATTATTGTCAATTAAACAAGATGACTATCAAGAACAAATACCCGCTACCTCGCATAGATGATCTGTTTGATCAACTATGTGGAGCCACGGTATTCTCGAAAATTGATTTATGGTCTGGATATCACCAAGTCAGAATTAAATATGAAGACATCTTTAAAACAAATTTTAAGACTCGATATGGACATTACAGGTTTGTCATCATGCCATTCGGGCTTACTCATGCTCTAGCTATTTTTATGTGTCTAATGAATAACGTAATGCATAAATACCTGGATAAATTTGTGGTCATGTTTATCGACGACATATTAATTTATTCAAAATCTGAAGAAAAACATAAAGAACATTTAAAAATTTTCTTGCAAGAGTTGCGATATTATCAACTCTTTGCAAAGTTTAGTAAATGCAACTTCTTTAAAGATAAAATCTAGTACTTAGGTCATGTGGTGACGAAAAAAGGAATTTCGGTGGATCCCAAAAAGATAAAGGCAATCGAATATTGGCCAGTTCCGAAAGACGTAACTGATGTCCAATCATTTATGAGTATTACCAGTTATTACCAAAGGCTCATCGAAGGATTTTCAAGAGTCTCAAATCCGATAACCTCTTTGCAGAAAAGATAAAAGAAATTTGATTGGAATCAGAAGTGCGAGGATAGTTTTAAAAAGTTAAAAACCTTATTAACCAGCACCCCTATTTTAAGAATAGTTGATCGAAATAAAGATTTTATAGTATGTACGGACGCTTGCAATGACAGTCTAGGTGGAGTATTGAATCAAGAAAGACATGTTATTGCTTATGAGTCTAGGAAATTGAAAATTCAAGAAAATAATTATGCAACCTATGAATTGGAATTAGTTGTTGTCATACATGCTTTAAAGATGTAGCGTCATCACTTAATTGGAAGAAAATTTATTTTAATGACAGATAATAAGGGATTAAAATATCTGTTAGATCAACCTAACTTGAATGCTATACAAGCTAGGTGGCTAGATTTTCTAAGTGAATATGATTTTGAAATTCAACACATAAAAGGGAAAGAAAATAAGGTTACTGATGCATTAAGTAGAAATGCAAAGCTGGATTTTACAGCAGCTATCAGCACTTATAAAACAGATGTGGAAGAACAACTTAAGTAGGGTTAGAACAAGATGAAAATTACCTAAAGTTACAAGCAAAAAAAAAAAATCAAATAGAAATTTTAAGTACAAGGTACAGCTTGAATGAAAAAGTATTTTTACTGTGTAAAGACAAAATATATGTACCTAATGTACCTAAGGTTAAGTAATTAATTTTAGACGAAATCCATAAAAATCCTTACTCATGCCATCCGGGTTATCAAAAAACTATAATCATGTGTTGAGGGCTGGAAATTCATAGGCAACAACAACAAGGGATTCTCCCCAGTCAACATTCCCAACTAGCCTATGACTGTTTGGTATAGGGAATCCATTTGGTTTGTGGTCCAGCTACCGTAAGTCAAGTAACAAAAACAAAGGGTTTTACCGGTTACGGCCCGGTCCATCGTGTATATTTTTGTATTTTTGACTTTAAGTATGATATGCAAGTTCCTATCTAAGATGCAGATTGATGAAGAATGCGAGGAGTGGTCACAATGTGATGCGCAGGTTCTTACCTCTCGTCTTAGACTCTCTCACATCTAAATCACACACAACTAAAAAAAACAATATTAAATAAGTTGTCCGTAGGGAGCAAGATCATCAATTCATGAGTAATGTGATATTGTTCATATGTGAAGATAAATCACAGATAGTTGTTCTTAGAATCAAAACACATAAACATGAATAAAGATATGCACAACAAGATAGCTCGTAATCTGTTAAAACATTCATTACTCATAGTGGAAATTATCACAAAATAAACCAGAGAACATTCATATAAGAACATAGGTTCAGAAAGTTAGAACGATCTCACAGTCAATGAAACACAGCTGAAAATGAAATAGTTCCCCTTCAACATTGTTCATTTCATCACATTTGAACATTCCACACAACACTTTCTCCAACAGGAAAAATTGTAATTTTATTATTACAAAATGAAGTAGTTCCTCTTACAACAAGTGGTTTACAAGTCTCTCCAGGAAAAATCCCCCTTCTCCTATCTAATTCTTCTATATTTATACAAAAAAAAACTGTTGGGCTGCCCACAAATGACTCTTAGGCTTCCCCAACGCTTCACCTCCCACACTTTTCTTACATTAAGTGCTTATAGAATTTACAATATATTACAATAAAAACAAATAAATAAAGCACTTATGAGGAGGGCCCCGCTTGACTGTTCAAGAACTTCTTCCATGCTGAAGCTTCTGAGGCAATGTTTTTGAACTCAGAAGGTTCTAAAAAGCGAATATTGATTTCAAATTTAGCAGCCCAATTTTTTATTACTTCGATCCTGGCTGAGCTCAGGCGTATTTGATCCTCTAGCAACTGTACACTGACCGCTGAATGAGTTACCTCATTTCTCAAGGTCTGCTCATCTAGGGATTTGATGTGCTGAATCCTTTGTTCATCTGCCTAATATCTACTTTGCAACATCTCCAAAAATAGGTTATGGTCTGGAAAGGTGTCCATTCTTTGTTTAGCAGCAACCTGGAAATGATTGAAAGTAATCAAAAGTCTCCTGTAGAACTCTGTACAAGATCACTTTGTGTTCTTTACAGCCTTCTTAAATTCTTCGGCTGTGTTTATTATAGACTCCAATAAATCATAGTCTTGTATCAGGCCCTGTTGATATTTTGCTGGCAGGTCCATAGGGATTTCCTCATTGGGCTCTAACCTTGCCATTCTTCCCATCAGGACTTCTAAATTGTCCTGCAATCTATCCACAAAATATGAAGAAGTTTCCAAAATTTATTCGAGTCTATTGTGTACCTACAAGATCTTGCACCTCTCTTCTTCTATGGATACTTGCAGCTAGTGCATCTTGCTCCTTTGTGCTAGAAAATGCTCCTTGAAAGGATGAAGGTTGACTTGATGATACTTGGCTTCTTCTAGAGCTGCTGCTAATGAAGTAACTTGTTCTTTAAGATCTGCAGTCTACGCCTGAGATTGCCTCTCTGACTCCTCCAAGGCATATTTTTGTAACTCCAGCTCCCCTATCTTACTTAGCAGCTACTCCTTTTCTATCTGAAGACTTTCACATACCATCTTCAACCCATCCTTTTCTATCGTTAGCCCTTGACATTCCTATTGCAACTTTTCTAGACTTTCTTGGGAAACCTCCATAGATCTCTTCTCTACTTGGAGGAACTAGAGCTCTGCTTTTGAAGACTTTATTTCACGTTGCATGTCTTCAAACTTCCTTTTTAATTTATTAATTTCCTCTCTCTCCTTTCTTAGTGTATCTTTTAGCTGGGTAGTAGATTTCTTTGACTATTCCAGCCCAGTCATTATCCAGTCCACATTGTCCTCAGAAGCATGGAACAATGATGATCCAGCTCAAATAGTAAATCTGGGGTCCTTGTCTGTCCCATACACCATGGTTGTATCATTGATCATTTTCCCTAACTGCACCCTAGTCACGACTTTCCTCTCAGTCCTCTTCACAATTTTTTTTGTTTCCTTGTCGTTAAAAATAGTGTTGAAGTCTGGAACATCTTCCCCTTTCTTCTGTTCAAAAGGGATTAGTCTCAGGATAGAAACAATAGCCTATCCTAATGTGCTGCTAGCAACTACCTCAGGGTCTTGAGAATCAAGATCACCCAAATCCTGAACTTGAATGTCTATAGGATCGGAAGCTTGTTGTTCTGTCATGCACCCTTTTAGTTCTAATATTTCTACTTCCTGCTTCCTAAGTTCCTCATCCATTTTCCTTTTCCTTTCCTCTTCTTCCCTCCTGGCAGCTTCTTCTGTACTTCTAGGTTCTTCTTGTTTAGCCTTTCTCTTTTATTCCTCCTCACCTTTATGCCAGCTTTCGGCTTCTTGTGCTAGTCTCCTAGCATCTTCATCTCTCTTCCTAGCCTCCTCTTCTTCTTCTTTTTTCTGCTCATCTTGTCCTTTCCCGCATTTAGTAGTAATTTTATTTTTAAATCTTCTTCTTAATCCAGTTATGTTTTCTGCATTTTGGAAAATTGATTCGTCTTTATCCCAGTGGCTTGTATACTCAAAATGTACATTTTCTTCCCTGCAGTGCTCTGCCACTTTATTTCGGGAATCATTCTTGTGGAAATTTAATTCCCCAAAATGGAATTTCCCCAATTATTCTACAAATTCATCGAATTTCTTAACTCTTGTGAACTTATAGCTTCCCAACCTGAATGGTAAGGGACGATAAGTTTCCTTCTTATGTTCAAATAAAAAAACTCCCTATGCCATCCAAGAATACCTGCCTGACTACCTCCTTGTGTACCACATAATCAGTGGCATACTTTGGAAGTAGTGAAGGTGCTCTGGAGCATCCATACATTCTGATATATAGTCCATCTTCCATTAAGTAGTAATCTATGTATTCTTCAATAACCTGCAACGCTTCTTCTGACATGCAATTGCATTCTTTTAAGAAAATTAATGTATATAATGGCATAATGAAGTGTTCACACACTTCTCTATAGTGACTGTGGTACTTATGTGCCCACAGTGGCTAGTAGGATGAGTAGACTGGTGTTCTCTCTCGGTCCCAAATACACCTCAGGTTTGGGAAGGGTTGGTTGCACAGTATGCAAACAATCAGTATAGAGCTCATGTAGAACTCTAATTTTTTCTGGGACACTCCTCCCAAGGCTGAAGCAATGTAGGCCGAGAGGCTGTTTGATACAATGTTCTCCCAGTTTAACACGGTACCTTGGGTTGGAACATAGAAGATGATAGGAAACCAACCCAACTTAAAACTTTTATCGTGGGCTCTCCTAAAAATCTTGTTCAGCATCAGGGCAATGAACCTATAAGGGGTCCTTAAGGTGGCAATGTCATATTTCCCTGATGGCCTAGTTCTGAAACTCTTTCCAGGTACCAGCATTCTTTTCAATGTCTCGACTAGTTCCAAATTAATTTTCTTTATCCAGTCTTCAGTCAAGTATACCTAGGCCTCTAGTAAGTGGTAGGCTAGTGATACGTGCCCAGGGCTATAAGCAGCATAACCCTATTTTTCAACATTGGAAAAAATCATGGTAGTTACATCTTCCTTGGGAAGAATCCATCCAATCACCTTTGAGCACAGGAAAAGGTTAAGTCTGGTAGCAACCCTCATCAAAGCAGATCTCTCTATATTTGCATATATAGTTTCCTCCTCAAAACCTGTGTTAGGTACCTCCTGATGTGTTATTAGTGTGTAGATTCCCCCCCATTTATATTCAGTTTCCACACCCACTATGCATCTGATGTCTTTGTAAGTGTATTCAACCTTGCTGACAATTTCAACATCAGGTTCCTCCTCCACTATAGGGGATTTATTCTTCTTCCTTTTATACATCTCATATTAGAAAGGATTTCCCTGTCATACAAAAAATCCTTTAGGTCCTATTGAGCCATTTCTAAATAATATTTAAAGAATGGAGACAAACTACATGAGCACTCACCTCGTTTAGGCTAGTCATGATTGAAGCTATGAAAAATAAACAAACAACATTTAACTACCAAGTGTTCCTGCACAAAATAAATCTGCAAAAGAACTAAATCCTTCCCATGCCTAAAATTTGTGCAATCAACTCATAACAACATGGCCTCACTGAAATGAACAAAATTCCCCCCTGTTAAGGAAAATAGTCTCAAACTACCCCCAACGCTATGAATTAAAACGTCCTATTCCCAATCTCGTTCGAAAGGAGGTGCACTTCAAAAAACCGTTACCATACTCCCATATAGGCGAGCGATTCAAAAGTTGGGAAACCAAAACCTCGGTACTTTGAAATAAAACAAGAAAATTCCTTCCTCTGCAAACTAACAAGGAAATACTCTCCTCGGATGACCGAACATAGACTGGGGGAAACTGGTGCAGACAGTGTAACACTCGTCTGCACCAGTTTCCCAAACAGTCGGGTGCGGTTTGTAAATTCATAACGACAGCAAATCTAATCATTCAGCAAACAAAAAATCCCCCACTAGATAGCCATATTGTCTACATGAACTATATAAGCGCTGAAAACATAAAACTAGGTATTCATTAACTGTAGGGGTGGGAATTAACCAAAGGTGACAACCCTAGTTTAATAAATCGAAAGGAAGAGGTAGCAATGAGAATAATGGCCTACTTGGAAAGGCACTGTGCGACTGGCGAGAAGAATCCATGAACTTCTACAGCAGTGCCACCTAGGAACGAGGTACCGATAGTGAGTAAAATGTTGTGTTCGAAATGATAATGACAGCACGAGCCACAAGTTCGTAGGAAATAATAAAAAATAAAACCCCAATCTCCCAATAAATACATCCTGGTAAAACGACAATCGGTAGAAAAAAATTACCATCGGGAAGCAAAAGACTACGGGATCGGTGATCATGTCAGCTGCATCTCTGCAACAGGGGATGATGAAATGATTACGAGATCCACAGCATTAAATGAAGCATCGAAGTTCACCAGACTAATACCTCGGACCAATAGTTGGTTTCAGTGCTGCAACAGCAGAAAACGTAAAGACAAAATGTTTCGTGGATCGGTCAAAATCGAAGGTAAAACAAACATGACTTAAGCAAAAAGATCAGCTAAGTAGCAAACATAATCAAACAAAATCAAAATTATAGTGCCTTCTGGAGCCTTAACGGCCGAATCGACAAGACTGCGGTCTTGAGAATCAAACGGGCGGAGATCGAAAAAAAATCAACACAACCCATGAGGGGCTCACAATACATAATCCGCAACGGTGAAAACTATAGAGTCAAAAAGTTCCGACGGTATTTCAATAAGGCCGGTGATAATAAGAAAATAAACATAAAATGCATCAGAGGCAAGTGCACCTTGGATCGGACCATCTCTCAACTGCATCTCCGCAATGGTGGGTGCGCAGTTAACTGTATTTCTGATTCATAGTCTCAATAACTTCCAATGGCATGGTAGGAAAACAACATTGGCATAAAGATATTCTTTGAGAAAACATCTGTAAAATCAAGCGAACCCAAAAAGCTGAGTAAAACCAAATTAAAAGGAGGATCCCAAAAAATTTTGAATTTTGGGAAAATGTTGCAGCTACAACAATTGGCAACTACCTAGTGAACCCTAGATTTCTGAATCAACTCTTCTCTCAGTACAAGACTGCTTAATCATTAAACTCATAGGTTGAAATATTCTGGATTCTTGTATTCCTAAAATGGAAAACATATGCATTTAAATCATTGATGACAGTCCATTCTTGGAAATGGGAACACCAAAATATTTAAAGTCTGGATAACTCCTATGAGGCTGATTAGATGAGTTTTATTTTACCTTTGTCTTTGGGTGGTTTCCAGCTTGGAAACCATAGGATCGTAACATATGGTAAACAAAAATATTCATTTGTTCCTCATTCCCATGCCACCTACACTTTTGTGCCTTTTGAACTTTGTGTTCTTTTGAGTCCTCCATATGCCTTTCTTTCTGAATTTTATTCAGGCTCTTCTATCCATAGTGTCCTTTTGTGTGAGACATGTATTTACTTTTCAGCTCACGGATGGAGAAGAACTTTTGGAAAATTTGGTATTCACGTTTTATACTTTGCTTTGATATATATTGCTTCTTCTAGGAGTTTTGACTCTTAAAAGCCTCTAGGATTTTTAAATCATGGCATGGGATCATTTATATATAATAAAATATTTACCTTGCTTCCTTTTTGTGGGTCCTTTGCTGTTACCCCCAAGGACATTTTAGATGTGCAATGGATGGAGCCTCGAAATAGTATTCCAGACCTTTTGATTATGAGTTACTTTCATGGGTTAAGTAAGACTTCAATGAGTGCATATCCATTTAGGAAAACTACTTACTAGAAGAAATTCTATCATTCCAAACAAAAATGCATAGTCTTATCCCAAAGATTTCAGTTAATTGAGAACCCTGATGCTTTCCATGAAACCAAAAGTTTTCCTCTTTTATTCAAAAACAAACCAAAATAACTAGAAACAACAGTGGAAAATCAAAGTGAAAACTGCATCAAATTATTTATGTACAAGGTTATCAAATCAAAATCAAAGTAAAAATTGAGAACCAACCACTACCTGATCAGTTCTGCGCCCAGCCCTAAAAATCTATCAACTTATGAGTCAAGGGGCTACACTCGATTGCATATGTGAAATAGCTACCCATTATCTAATTCTTCTATTTTTGAAATAGAAACTACGTCTACAAATTTACAATCAATCCCATCAGCACGTGAACATTGAAGGAGATCAGGTTGAGTATTAGTTATATTGTTGGATTCTTCTGATGCAAGATGTCTTAGTTCAAGCTCCATTAGATAATTCCCTAAAACATAATTTGCTGATTCCTTTTCTTCTTCCAACTTAGTGATAGTGTGCTTCATGTAAGGTTCCCTTAATATTTTGATCCGGTTTGGGACCCCTTTATGAGGCAGCCATAAATGTGACCAATCTGAAGCAAAATACCCCTTTAACGTTGTGGACCAGTCTTGGTTCAAAATGAGTCCATACCCATCCAGTATGTCTGCCACCACAATATAAATAAATTGACATATATTTTCATTTGCAGATAAACGAATGAGAAGATTCTCCATTTCCCCAACTACTTTGACACTAGTTCTGTCTAATTGAGTAAATTCCCAAGCAGTAGGTTTTGGCTGCCCATTAATTTTCTTGCATACTATGAGTGGCATAACATTCAATGATGATCCAGAGTATACCAAACAATTATGCACCTTATGGTTCAAAATTTCCAAAGTCAAAAGGAAAGGTGGGGTTTTAAACCTAGCTTTCCCCTCCCCAATTGATTTGACATCTTCCTCCACAGGTTGGTTTTCGGTGGGTATCTCCTCCTCTGGTTATTCAGGCATTTTAATATTTTCTTTGTCATCACCTACTTGGTCTTTCATAGGATTTAAAGGCTTATTGATTTGCTTCATATTGTTAGAATAATCAACCCATAGTTTACCCATTTAGACATTAATTTAATTATTTCTGTCTTATTAGCCTAGTTCATGTGTCCCACCTTATCAAAGTTGTCTTTTACCTATCCATAGTGGTCAAACTTTCCTTATTTGACTCATGTAGTGCATGGGAAATCCCAAGGAATCAAATCTACTTTATTCCTGGCCTCCTAGGTGCCCTTCTGCTTTTTCTGCTTTATTGCCTGCTTTTTCAGTGTTTTAGGGCAAAAGGAAAAGCTAGACTAGGTGAGGTTGACTAGTTTTTTGTCCTACACATCCTCCTCTCTTTTATCCATGCAAAAGCATGTATGAGCTTCCATTCCACCACTCTTTAGCTTGCCTAATCCATCTTTCCAATTCATGAGCTCCATGACATATTTGGGATCAGCTTTTTACACCTATGGGGGATTTGCTTATTTTTGGTAAGCCTGCTTTATGCTAGATTCGAATTGCTCCTCATGCATTCGAATCCTTGATGTATGTTATTTATTCAGCAACCTATGTTATTATAGGGTTGGCTATTGTACACTGATTTAATACAGTTTAGTGTTCAGCTCCAATTTTCAGTCTCTTTGTGAGTGATTTTGCATGATCAATTGTTAATTGTTGTGAGTAAAATTAATCTATCACCTGGTTCAGTTTCCAAATGGTATCAGAGACATTGTAGGTTGTTTCTCTCCTTCAAAAATTGTTTTGCAGGTTCGACATCAAAGACTTTGAGCCTTCTACTGACAGCTGGGACAGATTTTCTAAGCTATGGATCAATCACAGAAAACTATCTTGACTCCCTTCAATTTATTTGAATGGAAAGCAGAGATGGAGAAACTGTTGAGAGCGAAAGGTCTCTACAGGGTGACTATGGCAACGGAAGCAGAGCCTAATGCAGCTGCAGAGAAGATAAAATGGCACAACAAGAGGGATGAGGCTTATGGCCTCCTGTGTCTGAGTATTTCCAGAGACCTCCTTTTCCATCTCGATGGATTTACATCACCGAATGAAGTATGGGATAAGCTTGCTGATATTTTTGGAAAGACAGATGAGATGAGGGGACATCAAATCGAAAATGAGCTGATTTCTCTGAATCCAACGAGCTTTCAATCCCTGCAGCTATATTTCTCCAAGCACTAGTTTTGCAGCTGAAACAGTGTGGTATCGAAAAGAAAGATGATCAGCTCGTATTGGCCATCCTCTTGAAGCTGGGCCCTGACTATTCAGTGTTTTTTTTGACCTTCTATTCCACAAAACTGACAGCTCGAACCTGGAAGATGCCTAGCCTTGCAGATTTCATGGAATCTCTCACACAAGAACAGGATAAGCTGGTGATGATGGGCACCATCAAACCATCCAAATATCAAGCTTTGATTGCTGGAGATTCGAAGGTGGATTCAAAAGGCAAAAATAAAGCTAAAAAGCCACCTAAGCAAAAGAGAGACAAGAAATAGTCTCCGGAGGATCTACAAGGTCCCAAGAAGAACTACCAGAAGAAGAAGAACAAAGGTGAAATGAACAAGTGTGCATACTGCAATAAGGGAAATCACTCTAAAAGCTATTGTATGAAAAAGCAGATAGACATGCTAACCCAACTCCTAGAGAAGAATGGCATCTCCCTTCTAGAAAGCTCAAAGAAGAGAGAAGGAGGATCAAGTTCAGATGACAGAGAGAGATTTCATGCTCTAGTTGCCGGCACATCAAGCTCACCCAGTTTTATCATCGATTCTGGAGCTTCAAGACACATGGTTTCGACTAAGCATGCCTTCTCCTCACTGATCATGTCGAAAGGACCATCTATTGTACTGGGAGATGACTCTCTCACTGAAAGTAAAGGAAAAGGAAGGATAGCTCTTGATCATGGTCAGTTCAGCAATGTGCTGTATGTGCCTGGTATCGCCTCCAACCTCCTATCAGTGTACCAGATGACCCACACTGGGTCTCCTAAGAAGGTCATATTCTCCCCCGATGAAGTTGAGATCACAGAGATTTCAACTGGTAGAGTCATTGCAAAAGGAGTTTTGAATAATGCTCGAAAGGTATACATGTTTTCACACTTCCTACCTTACTCAAATCCCTCTGCTCTTCTCATTCATGCTAATGAAGCCAGCAAGCTGTGGCATGAAAGATTTGGCCACCTAAATTACAAGTATCTGTCTAATATTAGTGAAAAAGAGATGGTCATAGGGTTTCCCAAGATAAAATTTTCCAAAGAAGTCTGCCAAGGTTGTATCCTAGGAAAACACCCAGAGCACAAATTTGAGAGAGCTAGTCATGAGAGAACCTCTGTACCCCTCGAGCTGATCCACAGTGATGTTTCTGTACCATTTCCTCATATGTCCATGAGTCAAGCTAAATATGCATTGACCTTCATTGATGACTTTTCTAGGTATTGCTGGGTTCACTTCCTGAAACACAAGTCTGAATTTTTTGGCCTATTCAAAGTCTTTAAGGCTTTGGTTGAAAACCAGTCTGGAAGGAAACTCAAGGCCCTCAGATTTGACAATGGTGGTGTGTATGTCAAGTCTGATTTTATTAACTATTGTGCAGATGCAGGTATTCATATGTAGCATTCTATCCCTTACACACCATAGCAAAATGGTGTTGCTGAGAGGAAGAGCAGATCACTGAAGGAGATGGCAACATGCATGATGGAGGCCAAAAATTTTCCACCAAAGTACTGGGCCGAAGCTATCAACTATGTAGCCTATATTCAAAATAGGGTGCCTAACAAGCATTTTGATGGCATGACTCCCTTCGAAGCATGGAGTGGGCACAAGCCAGATGTGACCCATTTCAGGATTTTTGGCTCAAAGGCTTGGGCTAGAATCCCGACAGAGAAGAGGAAGGCTTTGCAGCCCCAAAGACAAGAGTGTCTTTTTGTTGGATACTCTAAAGATTCAAAAGGGTACAAGTTGATAAATTTGAGCACAAATAAAGCCTTCATCGAAAGGTGTGTTCAGTTTGAAGAAGAACCCCTTGCAGCAGTGGAAGTTGGTGAAGCCTCTTCACCACCTGAACCTCAAGAAGTAAGTAAAGAGTTTGTTGAAAATGCTGATTCTGATTTGTCTGATGGAGATGAGTTTATTGCAGACCCTAGCATCCCCACAAAGCAAAAATGTGCAGCCAAGACACTACATGCAGCAGGTGAGCTAGCTGGGCATCCCAATGACCCAAGGAGGACTAGATCTCAATTTGAGAATGGTATGTGCATGAAGGATCCTATGTTTGCTGAAAAATGCTATTTGATGGTGGATTCTGATCCTCAAAGATATGAAGAAGCAACAGGAGATCCAAGATGGCAAACAGCCATGAATGAGGAGTTCAGCTCACTCTAGAAGAGCAACACATGGGAGCTAGTGGATCTTCCTCCAAGGAGAAAACTAGTACAGTGTAAGTGGGTCTATAAGATCAAATTTTCTGCTGATGGTTCACCACTGAAGTACAAGGCCAGATTGGTAGCCAAGGGGTACTCACAGGTTCATGGCATAGATTACAATGAGACTTTTTCCCCAGTGGCAAAGATGGATTCCATCAAGCTAGCCTTAGCCATTGCAGCCTCAAGGCAATGGGAGGTACATCACATGGATGTAAAATGTTCCTTCCTGAATGGAGATCTCACTGAAGAGATATATATGCAGCAGCCTCAAGGTTTTTATTCTAACCCTTCTCTTGTGTGTAGGTTGAGAAATTCATTGTATGGGCTAAAGCAAGCCCCCAGGGCTTGGTGTGCCAAGTTCGATAGCTTCTTTCTATCACTGAATTTTGTTCGGTGAAAATAAGATCCAAATGTCTATTTGAAGGTATTTAATGGTTCATTAATGATCATTGTGTTATATGTTGATGACCTCGTCATTACAGGAATCTCACAGGCTGAGATTGCTTCCTTAAAAGGAGCTATGAACCAAGCCTTCTCCATGACAGATTTGGGGCTCTTAAGTTAATTTTTGGGGCCTGAGATATCTCAAACCAAAGTTGGAATCAAGGTGCACCAGTCCAAATATGCCTTGGACTTGCTGAACAAATTCAGAATGAAGGATTGCAAAGCAAGCAAAACTCCTTTCCTTTCAGGAGTGAAGCTGGAAGAAGTTGATTCTTCACCGATGGTAAACAATACACTGTATAGAAAATTGATTGGATGTTTGTTGTATCTGACACATACTAGACCTGATATTTGTTATGCAGTAAGTGTGGCTTCTAGATTCATGGATCATCCTCAAGAGATCCATTGGA
>LPNX010636011.1:7762-25240 GCA_001517045.1 Pseudotsuga menziesii
ATTCCAAAACATTTTGGAGTTTTCCTTGACTTGGATCCGACTCATATGACTTTTGGCCTTCCATATGCCTTGAGATCGCACGGATTCAACCTTTCATATCCCTTTGAAAGCTATATAAGCAACCCCTTGGTACATTGAAAGCATAAGAGAAAATTGAGAGCATCGAAATTATAGTCCATTGTTGAAAGAACTTTATGCTTGAGTCTGCATCCCTTTGTCCCTTGGAGCACTGTTGTGTTCTTCCCAAGCTTGCCCATTTTTAGTAAGCTTGCTATCGAAGTGATGGAGGATTGAGGTGGTGGAGGCCCAAGTGGGGGATTCAGCTTCTCCGGTTCGCAGACGTGCCATCAGAGGTTGTCACTTGTAATCTCTGATTCTTATTAATAGAAACATCTTTTCCTGTCCAATAATGTGTATTTGAATGAATGTTGTTTCCATTGGAATATGTCAAATGCTTTTACATTATTGATTATATATGCTAGAATAGATCTAACACCATGAAATATAGTATGCTTGTATTGTTTACTTGTTGTTGAGGACGTGCTATAACAATTCAAGGTGAATATTGGAAAGCTCAACGGGGATCTACTTCAACCGTCCGAAATAAGGTACGAGGTTCGATCCTTTAGTGTTAGATTGTTTATTTCTATTGCATATTGGAGAAGATTGATTTCTGGAGTCTAGCTGTCTGTTGTGGTACCCCAAGCCATAGGAATTTCTCTCCGTAACAGAGCCATAGGAATTTCTCTCCATAACATACATCAAGGACCTAATCATCTGACGATACATCGTATCATCAACCATCTCTGATGAAGCATCACTCAATAGCTTCAGGTTCGACGCCATAGGTGTGGCCATAGCCTTACAATCCATCATCCCAAACCTCTTCAAGATCTCTACTGTATATTTCCCTTGTCCCAAGGAAATTCTGTCTACATTCTGCCACACCTTCATGCCTAGAAAATAATGCATCATACCCAAGTCCTTCATTTCAAACTCGGCAGCAAGATTCATCTTCGTATCAGCAATCAACCCATCCGTACCTGTGACAAATAGATCATATACATACAGTAGGAGTATCACTGGGTTTCCATCTTCAACATTGTAGTAAAGGTTGGAATCTTCTTTACTCTTAGTAAATCCCAAACTGGATAGAAAGCTATCAATTCTGCTGTAGCAAGTCCTGGGTGCCTGTTTTAAACCATACAGGGATTTCTTCAATCCACACACATGAGACTCCCTACCATGTGTCTCAAAACCAGGTGGTTGTTCTACATACACTTCCTCTTCCACTACACCATTCAAGAAAGTAGTCTTGACATCCATTTGGTGTATCTTCCATTTCATCACTGCAGCCAGAGTAATTATTGATCTGATGGAAGTGTATCTAGCTACAGGTACAAAGGTTTCTTCATAGTCTATTCCTTCTTTCTCTGAGAAACCACCAACCATGAATCTCACCTTATATTTTTCTATGCTACCATCTGTAGCATGTTTGATCTTGTAGATCCATTTGGAAGTTACAACTGAATTCCCTTCTGGTCTTGGGAGAACATCCCAAACATCATTATTCATGATTGATTGATACTCTTTGATCATAGCATCCTTCCATTCTTTTCTTTCTTCTTCTTTTTCATAATCGGAAGGTTCTTTATCAATGAAATCACATAGTACTGCTACATATACAGAGCAAGATCTGATCCTCGAGCTTTCAGAGTATCCCACAAATATACCCTTCTTTCCTGAAGGATCTAATTTTGTCCTTTTCTCTTTTGGAATATGTATGTACACCAGATAGCTGAATATTCTGAGATGGATGACTTCTGGTTTCTTGCCAGAGAAGACTTCTTTAGGAGTCTTGTTCTTGAGTACTCTGTGTGGATTATGGTTCTGTACATACACCGCTGTTTTGACAGCTTCTTCCCATAGGTGCATAGGAAGATCTTGATCATGAAGCATTTATCTTGCAGCTTCCATGATGGTTCTATTCTTCCTTTCTGCAATCCCATTCTGTTGTGGATTATATGGGGTGGACAGCTCCCTATTAATCCCTGGGTCTTTGCATAACTCTTTGAATTCATTTGATGTGAATTCTCCACCATTATCTAATCGAAAGGTCTTGATCTTCTTTTCTGTGTGATTCTCGATCAGGGCTTTGAATTCTTTGAACTTGCTGAAAACTTCATCTTTGTTCTTCATGAAGTAAATCCATGTCTTCCTGGAAAATTCATCAATAAAAGAAACATAATACACATACCGTCTTAGTGAGTTTTATGACATTGGTCCACATACATCAGAGTGGATGATTTCCAAGATTCCTTTTGCTTTGCTCTCGCTACCTGGAAATGCCTTCTTTGTGTTCTTTCCTTTTGCACATCCTTTGTAGACCCCATCATGTTTTGCTTGAATTTTTGGAAGACCTTCAACATCTTTTCTTGTAATTGGTAGTGCTCTGTAATGCACATGTGTAAGCCTTCTATGCCAAATTTCATTTGGCTCTACTATGTCATGGGCCAAGGCTTGTTCTAGATGGCCCTTGAATTTTTACAATCCTCCTTCTTGTTCTCCAATCACTACTACATCATCAATAGTCTTTCCTTTTGGCCACATGATGACTTGACCATCTATAAATGAAACCCTCATTCCTTTTGCATATAATTTAGATATGGAGAGAAGGTTCTTCTTTAGTCCTGGTACAAACAACACTTCCTTCATTGTCATAGAATTTCCAAAGTCTAGCTTGTAGGAGGATTACCTAGTACCTTTTATTGGATACTGGTGGTCATCTCCTAAATTCACCTTCTGAGGTGATTCATGTTCTAAAAGTTTCACAAAGGATTCCTTGAATCCCGTCATATGCTTGGAAGCCCCACTGTCTATAAGCCAATCATTGCTTCCATGAGTAATATTTCCCGTAAGAGCGAAAATCAAAACATATTCTTCATCACTGGAAGAGTCTTCACTCTCATATTTGGTTCTCTTCTTAGAAGGTTCATCATCCTCTACAGCATGAGCATGATGCCTTCTCTTATTTCCCTTCTTCTTATGAGAGTTAACCTTGTTTCTAGGATAGTGTTTTTCAAAGTGTCCTCTTTCATCACATGTATAGCATCTTAGTTTAGTAGGTCCTTTCGAATGTTATCTTTATGGTGAAATTCCTTACCTCTAGAGTGATTAGAACTTCTTCTGGGTTTCTTGGAGTGTATTGTGAGAGCTTGATCTTCACTTCCCATATTCTCTTCTTGAGCTACTATCCAAGCTTTTTCTTGAGAGCATTCTTCCCATAGTCTGATGAACTTGACTAACTTCTTTCTGCCACACATTCCTTGAATAAAGGAGTCCCATTATATAGGGATACCATTCAAGGTGGTCATTACAATCTCTGCATTTTCCGCTTCTTCATCTACTGCTTCCATCTGCTCCTTGATCTGAGAGACCCTTGTAAAGTAATACTGTATGGTCTCTGCATTCTGAATCTTTACATTCTTCAGTTGGTTTCTCAGAGTCATCTTCTAGTTTATGTTCTTCCCTTCAAACAATTTGGTTAGGGAATCAAACATGGATTTAGGTGTCTTGAGAGAGGACACATGTGGTATGAGGTTATCCTTGATAGAATCAGCAATGATCCTCTTTTCCATAACCAACTTCTTCTTATGTAAGGCCTTTGCCTCATCTCCCTCTGGAACTAGAACATCCTCACTGATATAGGAGTCCAACTCATTTTCTTCCAGGACCAGGGAGATCCTATACTTCTAGGCTCATAATTTATCATATCCCTCAAGATTTTCATAAATCTTGGTATGATGAGACATCTTAACTGAGAACCTCAAATGGAAATACAAAATATTTAGATCTTACTAGGTCAAGATGTCGGAGCTGAAATCTTGTAGTGCTGGTTCATGAGCAGATTAGGGTTTTTATTTTCCATAGTTCTGCCAACCAAATTCTTTGAATTTTATCCCTAATTTAGATTTTGAGGAGGAGATAAATCCAAGCCTGGGCTCACTGGAAAATTCCTCTTCTATGAAAAGCCCTGATTTCTGCCAGTAGTGTCGGGTCCAAAACTGAAAAACCTCATAATTGGATTCTTCTTCGACAGAAAGATGCACCCTAGGGAGGAGAGTTATTCCAACCTTCTTTTGCTGAAAATCTATGGAGAGAGATCCACAAAGTAGGAAGCCCTAGTTCCCACAGCTGCACAGTGTCTTCTTCTCAGGTTAGATTTGATACCATGTTATATTTTTAACATTAAGCTAGCATAATATTAGGATCTTTAACTGAGAGAACAACAAGCAAAACAATCAAACAAAAGAGAAAATGAACACATTGTTTTTCCTCGGGGAAACCATATATGTAGAAAACCCCGCAACTTCTGCAGAGATATAATCAACACCAAAGTAAAACCCCAAAACAGTAAGATGATCTCCTAATAGCAGTAACCTCTTTCTTCCTTGCCCTAGTGTCTTTCTCTTCCTCATCTATGCGCTACAACTGAGTGTTAGTGAGTTTGTGATAAATAGAGAGGCTAGCTATCTATTTATACCTATTCCCAACTTGACTAAAACCAACTAGGGCCAACTTCACTAGCTGAGTCTAATCACCCTAGTGCCCCAAAACTGCGGGGACTTTAACCCTTGATCAATAGGAGGGTTACTCACAATGACTTGACATGACTTGTTTACATTATAGAACCTCCCGATAGGAACATCGGGGCATGAAATGACTCAAGTACATCCCGAAATAAACATCGGGTTACAATATATAAGAAATACAAGTGAATACATCAACAAAACCAACCAATTTTTTTCAAACTTTTTCAAATGCAAGTTACAACTTTCTACTATACTAGGTGACACATAGCTTACACTAGCACCTGGGTCTATCAAAATAGAAGTAGTTTGATTTTGTATTATAACTTCTATTTCAACCATGGATGTTTCGTGAGCATCCTGTCGATTCTCCAAGGATGCATTAATTATGGGCATCACGTTTGCCACGTCACCAACAATTACTTCTTCCTGAATTGTATGCACATTGCTGAAATTCCTATTTCTGTTTGGACATTCCTTTGCATAATGATGCCCTTGAAATTCCCAACATTGCAAAGGTTCTGTTTGTTCATTACTTTTAACATAATTATTAGGCATGTCTTTGTTCTTTGCCGCTGTAAAATTTTTATATGTTTTACTTTTAAAATTTGTTCCTTGGTAATTATTCTTAGAATAATTTCTGAAGTTATTTCCCAAATTTCTGTTGGACTTAAAACCTTTTCTTCTTTATTCAAAGTTATTAGTTCATTTACCCTTCCAGTCAGGTACACCTTCTCTTTTATTTTTTCTTTGTTCAAAACATAAATTAGCTTTTCTCATTTCTTCCTCAAGGGATTTTGGGTTATCGTATTCAATTATGTCCTTGAAAGTAAGAGGTAAACAACTCATAAAATTTTGTATATTAGGATTTTAATCGATAATATAAGGTACATATCGTAATAAACTTAAATATTTACTACGTATTTCCTTCATAGATATTGAACCTATCTTAAGATCATAAAAATCCTTAGCCCTTTTTTAGTAATACTGTTAAGGGAAAACCTTCCTTTTAAAATAATTCTTAAAAGTCCTCCAAGTTACATAATTTTCTTTAATGTTTTTCACCCTTTCTATATCTTGCCACCATATATCAGCTTTTCTAGTTAAGTTAAAGATAGTAATTCTAGCTTTGATCATATCTGAGTAATTATAGATTTGAAATTACTTTTTCATACCTCACAGCCATGCCTCGGCTTCTTCACCTTTTCCCACCTCACCATTAAACATAAGGGGGTTTTATCTTCTTAAACTCTCCTGAATTTTCTTCACAAGGTTTATATTTTATCTTTTTTGGAATACTGTCGCTATCACTACTTTCAATAGAATATTTATGCTTTTCTTTGTGCAACCTCATCTTAATTACTGAAGAGGAATTAATTTTATTATAAAAAAAATTTAACTTCTTACCTTTTCATTTGTAAGATACATATCCAAATTCAGTTTCATGTTGTTTTCTTTTATCCTTTCCTTCGTTATGTATTTTATCCAGCAGTTGATTTAATTATTCCTGTTCTATGAGGATTCTTTCATTATCTTTATTTACAGTTTGTGATTTAGATTTAAGTATTTTATAGTTTGAAGTAATTCATATAGTTGATTATTTACTTCCACATATATATTATCTGGATTATTATGATGTGATCCATCTTCAACAGGCTCTTCTACTCCTTCCATTTCCTGCAAAATAAAATTTTATATTTCTGTACAGAAAAAAGTTTTTGAACATAGTTAGTATTTTTGTTTTCTATTTTTGTACGAGAGTTGAGCCAACTTAGGGCCTAGTGTTTGAAAAAACGCTTTGATACAACATGTAACAACTCCAAAAATCCATAAGTAAACATAAAATTAACATGGGAGATTTAGATCAGTAAAGGGCCTATTCTAGTATAATATAACTCTTCATTTCGAACTACCTTAGGTTTTAGCTTATACAAAATAACTTCTGTACAAGTGAAAAAATTGAATCTACATAACAATTTGTAAGACATTCTACTGAATACAACTTTTGAAACTTGTGATAATTTTTCATTTCACATATTGCAATCTCAAGCGAGCTGTCGTAATTTTACAATCATTTTGTTTTAAGTGTTTATCTTGTATGGATTTATCATATTTTAACTAAATTCTTACTAACCCTATTTTGAGGTTATGGTTACAGGTTTTTAAGTTCTTACTTATCTTTCTATAAGATAATGCAACGTTGACCTGGTATTACTATAGGGTTTTTCTGATAAGAGAATTGTTTCCTCTTTTCTCTACAAAACATCTAAATAGCCAAGGTACCAATGCTATGGTGATATAAGTAATTCTTAAAGGGATAACAAAGGAAATAAACAAATAGCTGCATTACCCAACAACTATGCATTGGTTATTTATACTATGATTTGACAAATATTAACCTATTAATCGACATACTATCGAGTTCATTGTTTACAATTATAGAAAAGTGGGAAGGGGAAACGATTTATCTACGTGGAAGTAAACGTACATGCACCCATGTGATATGGTTCCCTCTAGTTGTAAAAGGACAAAAAGGTTTAAACCCTTCGAAAGGATAAGGGTTTTTTGGTCATTCTATACAACGCGTTGAGAGAGGAGTCGAAGGATCCTAATCCTTTGTTTCCATAATCTCCATGATTATGTTCAATGTTTGCCTCCATCATTTATCTTCCTCTGGTATTTAAGCCATGGTAGTGGCTATAGAACCGTCACAAGTACATGTTTTCGACTTGCTATGGGATTCCTTGCTAATATTTCACTAGTTCCAATGCCGAGTCCTCGCATGGAGGTAATATGTATTTTATTTTTGTTTTTTAGTTTTAGCATAACATTATAAAAATATTGTTTTAAATCTTAGTTGGTTTGTCTGGAAGAGAGTTTGAGCAATCTTTGCGTGGGTTGGATAAGCTTGGGTCAAAGGTGGCGCTTGAGGGTTCTGTTAAGACCTTGATCCCTGAACCTTATCGGTCCTGACAGTGTGGATAAAGGATGGAACAAAAATTCTCTAGTTTGGGTTTGTCTTCTTTGGATGATACAAGTCTTGCACAACCCTTTATCACTTGTAGTCGATGGTATACATCTATTCGACAGAGTTATGGTGTTGTTATTAATTTTCCCTTAGGATGCGATGTTGTTATTTAGTAGAGTTAATGTTTAAAATGTAAGTTGCTTCAAACCATGGAGTCTATGGGAAAATGTAAAACCTTTATTGTGATTTTTGCTGGGGTTTTTAAACCCTTGTTTTTCTCTCGTTTTCCTCACTGCAACTCGCAAATAAATTTAAATTTTCTTTGTTTACTGTGTGCATTTGTTATCACTCTATATTTTATTTAAAAAACATTCCATGCTTGCAAGGATACTCTGTGTATTGCTCTGAACTTGGTAAAAACTACGTGAGAAACGTGTTTAACCTGTCATGTACGTTTTGAGGAATTCGTTGTAATGTTATCCAATTTGTTAATGACTAGAGGTGTTCTACAGAAACGATAAATTATTTAAAATATTCCCAAACCAGCTTTTGAATGGTTATGGTCCAAACTTGGCTAAAAGTTCTAGGATATAGTGTTGTAGTTTTCATTTATAACCCTCCCAAAAAATATTTAACCCTACGGGTTTTGAACTCATCACCTATATTCATTTAATTAGGGAGGTTTTATTATTTATTATGGTTATATATATATATATATATATATATATATATATTCCTTTAATTCTATACAAATATTGTATTTGAAAAACTATAAGCCTTATATTGGTTTGTCTTATTTTATTTACAGCTATGACATATCTCTATTGGGTTTGGATAGTACTAGTGTAGATTTCAGTTATTAAACTTTTCTTGTTAAAAAATAAATAAAAATAGCCTTTATAGGCTTCCACCCCGTAACCTATAATAATATCTTTTTATTACTAAAATATAAGAAGTTTGTATAAAATTTCATTATAATTCTATACAAGGTTTTGTTATGCTTAGATTGGTCGTATTCGACTTCTGTGTTAGTTTGAAAAACTAGATAGGAATGTTTGTCTTAGTACTATAGTTTAGAAATCGAACTCTATTACTTCATTAATCTATAAGAAATATTATTCTAAGGTCATTTCTAGAAAAACAATCAAGCCCTTCAGTTGTATAAATATAATATTGTGTGGATTGTTTAAGCCTTTCGGATGTGTAAGGTTGGGATTGAAAAGTTTGAATGTATTAATTATTTTATGGTTTTGAGCCCTCGGTTGGAGGCCTTATTGATTCGAACTAGGTTTTGATGGTTTTGCAGGTTCAAAAAGGAAATTTTAAGGGATTTAATATGTTTACTAAAATAAACCCTAACTATACAGAAAATACGTAATAGCTTTGTCAAGAAACTGATAGATAAACCTCTAGGATACATTATGTATAAATGGAAGAAAATAAAAGAAAATACTAACATTTACTAAAAGGTATATTACACTTTAATATTAAGTAAAGATACATATATATTATGCTAATATTTAGATAATGTATCTTTTCTGCTATGAAATTCTATGTAAGCAGTAGCCTTCATTGAATAATAATTTACAGGATTTAAAAAATATACTTTCCTATTTTATGATAGAAAAGTTCATTAAATAATTTTGGAAACTCCTTTATTCCTAACTCGTTCAGAATACTAGATTAAAATTTAAGTTAAGTAATCTAAAACATTATAGAGCTTGTCAATTTTTGAAGAGGACCAACACCCCAACAAGACCGTTTCTCTCAACCATCTCATGAAAGAAACCAAGATTACTTGCTTTACGACTGCCAAGCTTGTTCACTGAACCACCTCGACGAAGATGTTGTTTAGAACCCTATAAATTACTCTGTTTAACAGGAACACTTGCATTCGTAAACTATTAACAAATCACTTTGTCTTTCCACTCATCAAATTCCTCTTGTGTGCTTAAATTTTTGGTTTCCATCAAAATGATAAGGTTCTAAAAATATTAGAATTTAGTGAGCCTCCTTCTCATTCGATGGTATATATAAGCTTGCCCAGGTCTTTGGGTCAGTTTTTCAATTAAATGAGACATATGCTTAGTTCCTCTTTCCATGGGAACATCACCACAATTATAGGTATGTTTCCTCCCGCAACAACTAGAAAGTGAATTTTGTTGTTGCCATTTGTCATTTTGGCCTTCTACAGCAAATCAATCCTCCTAGTGGGTCAGTGAGCACTCTTCAACAATATTCATTAGATAGGTGCCTCTTCTTTTTAATTATTAAATAATAAAATAATTCAATTTCCATCATCTCTGACCATCCTTGGTCAACACCATAAAACCTTACAATAATTTTTAAAGTAATGTATTCTCAAAAATAAAATGATTTTTCAGTTCTAGTTGGGTTACAACTTTTATGTTCTCCAACTTAAGAAAAAGCAAGGGGGAGCATAATTTGATTCTCAGTATGCCTTGGTTGGAAGTATTTGATGCCTGGATCGGTTGTATCTTTGGAAGCATGAACATGACACATTGGGTAGAAACAAAACATATTACTCTTTACCCCTCTTCCAAGCCTCTTCCATAAATACAATGTACTTAGTGGCTTAGTGATGTAATATCCTGAATTTTGACCTTAACAACAATGGGCATGAGTCCAATTGCACATGAGCTACTTTGATGGTTATATTGTATATTAGGCATAATTTCCCACTGCATATATGTATGATAATTTATTAGATATATTGGGCGTAAGACAAATGCATATGCTTGTTTATCATGGATGTGATTTTATATGTTGGGCATGGACCCTGATAGACAAGATTATTGTCATAGTACGATGTACTGGATATATTATTTGATTTAACTTAAAATGCACATACTAAGATGATTATGGCTATATAATGCATAGAAGAAGAAATGCACGATTGAGTTCTATAATGTATTGGGCATGCACCTTGAAGCACATGAGTGATGAGATTTTGTGTTGAGTGCAAGATCTGGAGAATATGAGTGATTTGATTTTTGTGTTGAGCACCATCTATGAAACACATGATTTATGAGATGTTTTTGTTGAGCATAGGCTCTAAAGCACATGAAATATAAGAATTGGAACTATTGGGCATAGGCCCTGAAGCATTCCACATTAATGTTGAGCATAAGATATGGAACATTAGATCCTTTGCCATTGTATCCCTAGGTGTATTATACAAGTACATCCTAGCATTAGTGTCGAGTGAGAGGCTTTGGAATTGCAATAAGTGTTACTCCTAATTCTTAGCGTTGAGCTTGAGATCTGAATAGCGCTAGGAGTTACTGAAAATTAAATTGTGTTGAGTGAAAATGACTCGGAACAACACCAACCTTATCTTACTTATTTTTAAATTGATTAAATGAAATTTTGAATTTATAATTCTCATTAATTACTAAAGAATTAGCATGATACACATGGTAATCCAACATGCAAGGAGGTTTAGAGCTTCCTCACTTGGTTGACCAACCCTACCTAAAGGCATTGATAAAAGAAATGATTATAAGATAATGAAAGCACCATGCAAATGGGATCATGTGCTATGATTCCTAGATAAATATTAACAATAGAGTATATATATATATATATATATATATATATATATATATATATATTATGAACAAAAGGGNTGAATAAAGAATATATGTATTATTTGTTACTAAAATGATTAAATAAATATTTAATCCTAATGAATCAAATTAGGAACTATTAAAAGAGTTCCTATGTTAAAGTATAAATAAATTATTAACTTCACATAAATCAATGAAAGATTACTTCCAAGAAGATAATGGATTCTTGATCTATCTGAAGTTTTGAAACAATTGCCCTTTTTCCTACAAATTGTGTATAAAGACCCAAGACAAGAAGAGGCTTGGGGTTCCAATCCAACCTGAACATTATTCCTAATAATTTTGGAGAGAATTTCCAAAAGGAAAGCAATCTTATACATAACCCAATATTCCACATAAGAAGACCTCACCTTTAGGATCTCTAGATTACTTTCATGTTGGAACCAAATCGAGGGGAAACCATACTAAAACTAGGAACGATTCTAGGTCATGGTTGGGAGGAACGTGGTAGTTCCCAAGATATCTGTTTCACATATCTAAGGTCATAGTTAGCTAATTTTTTTTATTAATTATGTGTGTTTAAGTGTGCAGGGTTCCTAGCCATTAATAAACTAAAAGTTGTAGGTATGAGATTTTTACCTTCTCAAGTTTTTTTTCATAGATTCTTACTAAATATTATTTATCATTTTCATTGAAAATATGCATATTGGATACATGCTTCAACTAGATTTCCATTTGTTTAAATTATGAAACTCCATCTTAATTATTTTTTATAATCTCTAGGGTTAATTTTCATATTATGGGATAATCTAATTGATTAAACTTAAACTCATCCTTTAATTCCTAAATAGGTTTCTAAAGCTTAAATTCTCTTCGTTTTTTATTTAAATAGTTCTAGAAAATTTACATGTCAAACAATTTAACTTAGATTCAAACCCTAGCTGTTAGATAACTAGCTACTAGATATTTGCTCAAACATTATTATAAGTTAAACAAGAGATTTCACAAATCTAGATAAAATAAACCCTAATTTTAAAAAAATACATTTCTAAAACTATGTTCAACACATTTGAACAATTAATAAACTACATATTTAAAAACAAACAAACTAGAGATCAAATTGTCTTAATTCACTATTTCAAACCCTCAGAATAATTCCATATGCTGGAAGATTTCATATTGCCAGCAAACACATTGTTTCCACAATATAAATAATCATAAACACAATTAATTAAACCAAACAAAACATTAATAAAACACCGCAACCATTATCATAAAAACACAACCATCAAATTTACCAAAGCGTGAAGGCCAAGAGTCTAATCAAGATTTACAAATAATATTAATAAAATATAACCACACATCCAAGATTTATCTCACCCAGTCCATCCATCGAATCCTGTAAAAGATTGGCTGAAGGCCTTCATTTTATTATTTACAAACAAAAGCTATCAGCAAAATGGGTCGAACCATTTATAGAATAAAAAAACATAAAACATCCAAACTAAACAAATTTATTCCCAACGCATATCGTTAAGTGGAATCACAAGAATCAATATATAAAAGAACATTAAAACAAGGAATTACATTCCTTAAAAAAATAGAGTCACAACAATTAAAACGCCAAGGATCAAATCGTGTGAACATACAATGACATTATCAAAATGATACAAGAAGTATCAACCATGAAGGGTTTCTCCTTATAGGATTCCTATAATATTTTGATGGAAAAGAATTGTATATCTACTACAGAACAGAGCTACGATTGTCCCAATACCATCACATGCATAGTCATGATTTACCCATAACAACATTTAAATAATATACCCAGGCTTCATGTTAAAGCTATATACTTACGGTTGCATGTAGGAAGCAACCCAACTATAAAAAAACTGAGCCACAATATGAAATAAACAAAATGAATCCACTTAAAAAGCAAATGATGCTACCATATGCCTTATTTACCGATTCATAGCATCAATTGTGCAATTACAGACCATTGGCACTGTAAATTTAAAATAAATGTACTAATTAAAAACATAGAGTCATCTACCCAAACGGATATTTTCCATTAAGTCAAACCAAAATCAAATCCATTTGTAGCAAATGGTAAGCTTATACACATAGCCGAATCGATTTATTAACAATCAAATCCTTTCGAAAATTACATTTGGAAAAGCCATGAAAGGATTACACAGTCATGTATACAAATTCCCGAAAATATTTAATAATTTCCCCAAAGAAAAAAATGGCCCAACCATACATTTCCCAACACCCAATATTTGAACCCCCTGTTAAAACAACCCAACGAATGTAAAGGACATTTCCTTGTCGGGGCTTACTAGGAGATTGGTTATGCAGCAACCCACAAAACTTCCCTCTAAGCCACACAGAGTACCCACACTATGCTCACCTGCAAAAGAAACATGATTCTTATCAGAATTAATCCATTGTAAAACTTAAACCAAACCAATAAAGTGAAGGTGCAAATCAAACGCCAATTTCATACCTGTCAAGGAGCGTAGAGCATGATGGTTGTGTAGCATGAGTGCATAACTCTCACTTGGAGCATGAGACCTCCATAAACACCACAAGAAAAACCAAAATAATGACACCAAAACTGTTAAATTTTCATATGCTAAGCCATATCATTAGTATTTCATTTTGAATTCATAACAAAAGCATATAAACAGGATCACTGAAAGATAGACAAGCACAACCATACAAAAGGAACACAAATATTTATACTGGGAAAACCCTAAAGGGAAAAACCCAGCAAAATATTCCTCAATATAGATGCCCCAAAAAGATAAAAGGTAAAACCAACAAGGAGATCAAAGCCTGATCCTCCTCCTTCTCCAGCTACTCTTCTCTTCTGCACTAATGCACTACACAAATGAGAGTGTGTGCTCAAATTATAAGAGCCACACCTCTATTTATATTCATCCGTTCACTTCAATTAACTCATCCAACATGTAGTCTCGAGTTAATCATGTAGGGTCGAGTTACACATGTAGGCTCAAGTAACCACACTGGGGTGCTAATGACCCACCTTTACAATTAGAGGGGACAACCTCATGAATCTTATTAGTTCTTTCGATTAGAAGCATCGGGGTACAATATAATACAAGTGTTTCTCCCGATAGGACCATCAGGGACCAGAAAAGATACATATAGAATATTCTTTGAAGTTACAATATTTCAACACTCCCCCTTAACAAGAAGGGTATTCTACAACAACATCAACAAAAACAATAGTAGGAGAGAGATAGAGGACATCATCAACATCATCAAGGTAATACATCTATAAATCATTAGAATCTTTTCAACATTATGTAGTCTTCATCTTCAATCTTCAGTCTTCATCATCATTAATACTTTGACTGCTTCGATCAACAACATCTTCAGCACTTTGACCTTTCGATCAACAACATCATCTTTAGCAGTTTGACCTTTCGATCAGCAACATCATCTTCGGCACTTTGACCTTTCAATCAGCAACATCATCTTCAGCACTTTGACCTTTCGATCAGCAACATCATCTTCAACACTTTGGCCTTTCGATCAGCAACATCATCTTCAGTGCTTTGACCTTTCGATCAGCAACATAATTTTCAGCACTTTCACCTTTCAATCAACAACATCATCTTCAACACTTTGACCTTTTGATCAGCAACATCATCTTCAGCACTTTGGCCTTTCAATCAGCAACATCATCTTCAGCACTTTGGCCTTTCGATCAGCAACAACATCATCATCATACTCTGATCCTTTGATCAGAAACATCATAATGAAAATATCATCAACACCAAAACATCATTATCCTCAAAACATCAACATCATCAAAACATCAACATTATCAGCATCAAAAAATCAACATGATCAAAATATCAACATCATCATCATCAAAACATCAACATGATCCTTCCTTTCAGAATTACGGGATCAACATGTCTGTGGTACTTAGATGATCCTTCCTGTCAGAATTACGGGATTTATGTCTTTATGGAGTTACTAACGATCCTTCCTTTCAGAATTACAGTATCAACACATCTGTGGAGCTCAGATGATACTTCCTTTTGGAATTACGGGATCAAGTCTTTATGGAGCTACTAATGATCCTTCCTTTCAGAATTATGGGATTTAGGTCTTTACGGAGTTGCTAATGATCCTTCCTTTTAGAATTACGGGATCAACACATTTGTGGAACTCAGACAATCCTTCCTATTGGAATTACAGGATCAACACATCTGTGGAACTCAGACAATCCTTCTTGTTGGAATTACAGGATCAAGTCTTTACGGAGCTACCAACGATCCTTCCTTTTGGAATTACAGGATTTAGGTCTTTACAGAGTTACTAACGATCCTTCCTTTCAGAATTACTGGATTTAGGTCTTTACGGAGTTACTAACGACCCTTCCTTTCGGAATTACAGGATCAACACATTTGTGGAACTCAGACAAACCTTCCTATTGGAATTACAGGATCAACACATCTGTGGAACTCAGACAATCCTTCCTATTGGAATTATGGGATCAATTCAATGATCCTTCCTTTTAGAATTATGGGATTTAGGTCTTTACGGAGTTACTAATGATCCTTCCTTTCGGAATTATGGGATCAACACATATGTGGAACTCAGACAATCCTTCCTCTAGGAATTATGGGATCAACACACGTTCTCAAGTACCGAAGTCACCGGATCCGTTCTGAACCGAATTTCAAGGATGATACAATCCTACAACATTCATGGGGATCAAGATCTCCGGATACATTTTGAACCGAGGTTCAGGGATGATGCAATCCTACCACTTTCACGGGGGCCAATACCTCCGTATACATTTTGAACCGAGGTTCAGGGATGATGCAATCCACCACTTTGACAGGGGCCGAGACCTCCAGATACATTTGAACCAAGGTTCAAGGATGATGCAATCCACCACTTTCATGGGGGCCGAGACCTCCGGATACATTTTGAACCGAAGTTCAGGGATGATGCAATCCTACCACATTCACGGGGGCCGAGACCTCCGGATACATTTTGAACCGAAGTTCAGGGATGATGCAATCCTACCACATTCACGGGGGCCGAGACCTCCGGATACATTTTGAACTGAAGTTCAAGGATGATGCAATCCAACCACATTCATGAAGACTGAAGTCACCGTATCTATTTTGGACAGATGTCCCAGGATGATAGAATCCCTCTTCATTCTCTAGGACTGAGGTCATCGGATCACTTTTGGATAGATGTGCCGGGATGATAAAATCCATCTTCATTCTCGAGGACTGAGGTCACCGGATCACTTTAGGGAAGATGCCCAGGGATGATACAATCCCACTGCAACATCACTACTCCCCCTTTCGAGGAAGGTTCTTTTGAACCTCACCAAGCTTGTCTCGAAAGTGTTCAAACTTTACTCGAGACAGAGGCTTCGTTAGCACATTTGCAACCAAACCATCATCATCTACATCTTCAGTATGTGAATAATAAACTATCACCATCTGTATCTCCAGTATGTGAATACTAAAAGCATCATCATCTATATCTTCAATATAGAAATACTGAAAGCATCATCATCTCTATATTCAGTATAGAAATACAGAATCACCATCATCTGCATCTACAGTATGTAAATATTGAAACGTCATCTATATCTTCAGTATGGGAATACTTAAACATCATCATCTACATCTTATCTCGTATGTAGAAATACTGGATTTCTATGTGTTACAACGGAACACAGGGTTCTCTGTCATCACAACTCTAGTTATCACATAGAATCATTGTAGTATCCAACTTTAGCTCAAAGAGACCTGATATTAGCTTCCGAAGCCATATGGCTTCACAACTTAGAAGAGCAATCTGCTATGTATCTTTCTTCAGCCATGCTACGAGAAACATTGGACTGTTTCCTACTAAACCATGAACTCATAGTAGACCCCAAAAGCATCTACCTAATGTGCTTTTCCTGTCCGAGATACTTCCATCCCAATTTGCATCTGTGTAGCCATACAATCTATACTCATGGATATCATCATAATATAAACCAAAGTCTATAGTCCCTTTCAGATATCTCATCACATGTTTTGCAGTTACTAGGTGAACCCGTATTAGTTGAACAAGATATTGACTTAAGGTGTTCACAGCAAAACAAATGTCTGGTCTGGTATTTGTTAAGTATATCAATGACCCAATGATCTGTCTATAATGAGTCATATCCACTGACTCTAATGAGTCATCAGCTAACAGCTTCAGGTTGGAGTCCATGGGTGTGGCCATGACTTTGCATTACAACATATTGAATCTCTTCAATATCTCTACCGCA
>LPNX010636011.1:25314-65314 GCA_001517045.1 Pseudotsuga menziesii
TTTCTTCTGAACTTTGCCATACTTCCAGACCTAGGAAATAATGCATTAACCCAAGGTATTTCATCTCAAATTCTTTTGCTAGTTTCTTCTTCCTTTCCATGACTTGTTTCTCATTTCCTGTCAAGGATAATTCATCCACATATAATAACAGGATGACAAGTTCATCTTTTACAAGCTTGAGATAAAGGTTAGGATCAGCTTTACTCTTGGTAAATCCCATGCTTGACAAGAAACTATCTATTCTTCCATACCAAGCTCTGAGAGCTTGCTTCAGGCCATGGAGGGCCTTCTTCAACTTGCATACGTGATTCCATATGGCTTCAAATTCAAATCCTCATGACTATTCGATGTAAAACTCTTTCTCAATCATACCATTAAGGAAGGCTTGTCTTTACTTCACCATGGAAGAAACTACCATCATAGTTCTGAAGGAAGTGTACCTTGCTTCCCAGAGTAAGTGTCTCTTTATAATTAATTCCCTCTTTCTGAAAGAAACCTCTGGCCACAAATCTTGCTTTATACTCCTTGATACTTCTGTCAGTTGCATGCTCTATTTTGTATATCCATTTGGAGGATACAATATTCTTTTCTTTTGTTTTGGAAACTATATCCCATAGATCATTATAGTATTCTTTCATCATAACATCTTCCATGAGTTTGTCTTGTCAGATCATCAACATATCCTAGTCTTCTACATTCAAATTTGAAGGTTGGAACCCACTTTAATCTTGGTAAAGTCTCAATCCATCAAGAAGTTGTTCATCATGTCATACTGTGTCGAACTCAGATATCTGCTGTAGTCACTCCCCCTGAAGTGGAGTATTATATTCCTTCTTCATTCTATACAGGTGGTTCTATGCTTGATATATACTGGTTAATGGAGTATGGCATGTCATAGTCTATTCTTTCTGAGGTAAATCATGAACCTTTCTTTGTACACTTGTTCTTGTAGATCCATATGAAGGATACTATGTACTTCCCTTTATGTCTCGAAATCATATTGTATACATCATTCCCCATGATCAACTGTTATTCTTTGATCATAGTTTCTTTCATAGCATTCTTTTCTTCATCTTGAGTTATCTCTCATACCATCATGGTATTCATCCTTTGAGGTGGATCTACCGCTCTCTGAAGCTCTTTCTTCTGTCATGGTGTCTCTGACCCTGGGAGCTTCAGATTCATGTTTATTGAATTGTCATCACTTGTTCTTCGGAACAAGTCTCATCCTTATTTTCTTGTAGGAGGTTGTACAGGACCTTTCCTACAATTCAAATGCACTAGTTGCATGGTTAGAACTATTTCATAAAACATATGCATAACGACAAATTATTATGCATCATGCAACTATGTAGCCAATACAACATTCATCCATATCTCACAGAAAGTTTCTAGAAGCCTTCCATCTCTACCATGACATCATTGATATTGTGCACTAATCCAATATGTCAACAAAGAGGTTTGATAAGTAGCACTGGAGAGTTGTATAGCACCATGAGCTACTTACCCATCACATGCATATTAGAGTATTAATGTAAACAATCTATCATGCATAACACATCAATTGAATACAATCAAATGTATAACAAAACAATATCATGAAATGGCAATTGAATACTTATCTTTTATTTAATTCATGGGTAGACTCCATCTTGATCAATTTTCTTTATCATCTTCTTCATTCATGAAATCATCATTTCTTATCCAAATGATAAGATGAATAAGAGGTTCTTCAAGAATTGAGTTTTTCATATTCGTCATCGCTTGAGGGATCTTCTTTGAATGGTGAGAGCTTGATCTTCAATTGCTCCCATCTTCTTCTACTCTTCTTATTAGTTGACCTAAAATTAATCACTTAATTCCAGCATACATTATTCACATGAATGAATCCCATGATACTAGGAGGCCATTCAAGGTGGCTATCACCACTTCTGCATACTTCTTCTTCTACCGCTTCAAGTTGTTCTGCATTCTGGATCTTCACATTCTTCAACTATTTTCTCAAATCCATCTTCTGAATTATGTTCTTATCATCAGATAGCTTGATCAAGGAATCAAACATCTTCGGTGTCTTTAGGGAAGACACTTGTGGTACAAGTTGATCCGTGATTGAATCAATAATGATCTTCTTGGCCTTGATCAAGTTCTTCTTGTGTAAGACTTTGAGGCTCATCTCCCTCTAGAACTGGAACCTCTCTACTCATGTAGGTGTCCAATTAATTTTCTTCAGAGAGATCAAATACTTCCATGCTTGGAATTTTACAACTTCACCAAGCTTATCATCAAGCTGATGTGATAGATCACTTTGAAATGAGAACATCAAATGCAAATAGCAAAGGATTAGATCTTACCGATTTGAGCTGTTAGCCCTGCTTCTGGAGCTGGCTGATCTAGGGTTTGTCAGAGAAACCCTAATTTTAAAAACATGGAATATTTCATATCTGATTGGATATAAATATATATCTCTTTAAATGGAGCTGTCCAATGTACTCCTTTTCTGAAAACAATGGAGGGAAGATCCCGGAACAGGAAGCCCTAGTTTTCCAATTTCTTTTGTAGAAATTCCTGTTACTCTTTCTGTGATATATCCAAAATTACTATTTCTATATGTCTGAAATTTCTTATTGAGCTAACCTCACATGTCCTTGATCCAAAACCATAGGTGTCATTAGAATTTGTTCCACCAATTAGTATTTATTATCATTTTCCCAAGGTGAACTGTTACAGGACTGTTCAGAACAGTGAAGTTGTATGGCATGCCATGTGTCACTGATTCATCTTCAGGTTCTGAAATTTGGACCACAAAAATTAAAGTCCCTGCTATTTTTGGAACAACTTCCGTAATTCCATTTTGACCTCTGTATCCCACACTACAACAATTCTCCACAGGTGTCCTGTTTAGGGATGAATTTTGGGAGAAGCTGGAGCCCTGAAGTGGAGGAATCATATCTTCCAGAATATAGCGAATATGAGGCTGAATTTTATACACAATGTAAATCAGGATTTTATCTTTGGCCTCTGAAATTTTCAACTCTTGAGCCTTCTCTAAGCTCAGGATATAGCGAATGTACCAAAACTTAGCAGTTTTAGTATTTAGGGTTTTTCCAGATCGGGGTCAAACTAGGGTTTGAATTTCCCGGAGTTTCACCCAACCAAATTTCTTGATCCAGGTCTCTAAAATTAGATTTTGATGAGGAGAGAAATCATATGATGGGCTCACTCAAAAATTCTTCTTTTGCAAGAAGCCCTAATTTCCCGCACCAAAAACTGAAAATGCTCAGAATCAAATTCCTCTTTGATAAAAAGATACGCCCTTCAATGGAGAGTCATCCTAGCTTTCTTTTACTGATAGATTGTGGAGAGAGAACCAAAAAGTAGGAAGCCAGAGATTTTGTAGCTGCACAATGCCTTCTTTCAGGGTGGCTCTGATTCCATGTTAAATTTTCATATGCTAAGCTAGATCATTAGTATTTCATTTCGAATTCATAACAAAAGCATATAAACATGATCATTGAAAGATAGACAAGCACAACCATACAAAAGGAACACAAAGATTTATCCTGGGAAAAACCTAAAGGGAAAAAACCACGAAAATACTCCTCAACATAGATGCCCCAAAAAGATGAAAGGTAAAACCAACAAGGAGATCAAAGGCTGATCCTCCTCCTTATCCAGCTACTCTTCTCTTCTCCACTAATGCACTACACAAGTGAGAGTGTGTGCTCAACTGAGGAGAGCTACACCTCTATTTATATTCATCCATTCATTTCAATTAACTCATCCGACATGTAAGCTCAAGTTACACATGTAGGCTCATGTAACCACACTAGGGTGCTAATGACCCACCTTTACAATTAGAGGGGAAAACCTCATGACTCTTATTAGTTCTTCTGATTAGAAGCATCGTGGTACAAGATAATACAAGTGGTTCTCCTAGTAAAACCATCCAGGACCACAAAAGATACATATAGAATATTCTTCGAAGTTACAATATTTCAACAAAAACCCTACCACAACGCATAAGCGAGTCTACTCGCATTTTCCAAGGAACATTAAATACGCCACCCTGTCCACCACTACCACACATATTAAAAGCCAACATCATATAGTTTGGAATCACATTATTTATCACCATCATTTCAAAACCCTACCACCTTAAATTTTAAACCTCTACCATTGTGAATTTCTAGGATAAGACATAGTTTCGATGGAATAGAAGATGCCATAAGCATAAACCCTCCATACCATAAGTTTAAGGATATAAAGTGTTATATATAAGGTGTTTCAAAACTTAGCATATAGTTTATAACATGCGCCCATATAATTTATAATCCATTCTTATCATAGGATATAAGGTATAGTCTACGTTTAGGAAAATTTTCCTCATAAATTTCTTGCATAGGAATAGTGTTGTTTAGGTATAGCTTGGCATAGATGTAGGACGTTGTTTATTGCCACGATCATATGACTAAGTTTGTCGATGGAATCACCTTCATAAGAAAAATAGAAACATGCATTAGTTCACAAAGAACTAAGTAAACCTTGTAGCATAAGAATCTTACCTTTTCGAGTGGACCTTTAAGGGACAAAACCACGCCACTCCACCCCTTGACATATAGAGGTAAGTCATCCTCTTCATAATAAACCATAAACGAATTAAATACACATAAAAAAAAATCAATACACAAAATGAAATAGGTATCATCAAATATGTGTAATTAATATAAAGAGGAAAATTAAACTTATAAACACGTTGAAGTAATAAAACCGTATTAGGTAAAGAAATCAGCACCCTACAGGAAAAAAATATAGGAACAACAACTGAAATAAATTTGGTTCAGTTCTACAAGCAAGTTTTATTCCACAGTAGAAAAATATATGTCCTTAAAGTTTAGTATTTTATCAGCCTACAAAAAGAAATTATTATTAATTTTAGGGACATTACAAGTGGTATCAGAGTCGAGATTCAAACACTAAGAGACAAAATGGGCGCTACCAAACATTCATTGCAGAAATAAACATTTAAAAATTGTATTTGAAATTTCGTTAACTAACGGAAAATTATTTGTTACTAAATATTTTAACTGCGGGATTAAAGAACAGTCCATATCATGAATATTGAAGAAGACAACAGTCAACAAGGAAATATGAATACCCCCACATGGGAAGAAGAACTAGTGGTTGAATTGAATTCTGATCTAATGAAAACTATACAGAGTCTACAAGTAGAATTGCAAAGCTTCAAATATGACAATATGAATTAAATAAAAGAGCATCAACCAATCAATGAAGATTGACTTCGGAACATGATAGGAGGAAACTCTCACTAGTACATGTGGACATTTTTCCCATGGAATTATGTTGTTATTGCAACACTTGTGGACTGCTATCACGATGAAAACGACATGTTCTTTTCATGGGAAAACTTTCGTTGCTATAAAAACGCTTTGCACATTTGTCGCAATTGTGATTGATGGTACGTGTCGCAATACCAACGAAAATATGGCTACTACAGTGACGATGTTTCCTCTCAATAGCGACAATAATTTAGTGATGAAGACTTGAATGGCTATCGCTATAGCGATGAAAATTAAGGTTTTTAAATACATGGTAAAAGTGGTTGCGATGAATCATGAGTCACTTCAGCAACGAAATATCCTGGTTAGCGTGGGTGTAGCGATGAAGTGTACATCTCTATAGTGATGAAAGACAATTTTTTTACAAAAAAATAACCTATTGCGACGGACTTTGCATTGCTTTAGCGATGAAATGGCATGGGTGTAGCGACAAGCTGTGTGTCTCTATAGCTATGGGTATCAAGTTTTTAACAAAAAAAGTAAACTTTTGCGATGGAATGTGCATTTCTTTAGTGATAGGATGACCTGAGTAAAGCGATGAATGGTGCATTGTTATAGATATGGAAGGAAAATTATTTAAAAAAAAAATAGACGAACTTGCTATACTAGAGACAAAAATGTTCGTCGCTAGTATAGCAAGTCCATTGATGTGGAATGGTTTGTGTGTGAATAATTTCCACCTATGCATTGAAGGGAAGTAACTTTATGGTACTTATCAATTTCTTGGTATATGAAGTAGAACTTGGAAGATCAAAAGATCTATATTGAGCTTGTATTGCAGTGTTGTTTTCACCCATCGAATGCCAATATCCAGGAAGAGGCTGGGAATTATAGCTAGATGCTCCCGTGTCAGATGAAGGTGATGTCCAAGAGAAAGGATCATCACTCTTTGGTTTTGGCTTACATATAAGTCAGAATTGACAATTGAGTAGATGGTTGTCTGCTACTTGTGCACTTTGATCAAGAACCTTTGAGGCATATCCAATTAGTAAAGTTGTATTTGCGCCATGGGATGTAGTATTTCCATAAAATGGAATCATTAGAAAATCAAGTAGTGTTATATCTTATAAATCTACTTTCAACTAATCAAATTACCAAAGGAAACAACATTTGTTATTGGATGTCATTCATTGTGGACCAACTTTGTATTAAAAATCAAAAGCACCTCCATTCATATTAAAAATAGATGATTCTTAATTCACATTACAAAAATTAAATTTCATAAGTATCATTAGAAAACCATGATCCAATTAACTTTGGTGCACACTCAAATCCATATCTGAAGGCCATTTATCATGGCTTGTAGCAGATAAGATGTATCTTTCATCTACCTATCAAATGATAAAGAATAAGAGCAAATTTCTAGCTATCAATTTCCAGGGTTGAAATTGATGTGCGAGCAATTTTAGACAAAGGTATAATAACATCTTCGATGTACTCACGTATGTTCTCTATGAAGATTACAACTCTTCTTATAAAAACGATAGAAAATAAAATAAGAACAATATAGACCAAGCAAACATTATGGAGAATATATCTCCAACATTAATCAAATGTATGTATAATAAAATATGACAGACTGAACATGAGGAAAAAATTGAAGAAAATGGGTGATTTCCATTCTACAATGACATAAATAAAAAGCATCGTGTTATCGTATTAGAATGTTGACAATAACCCACTAGTACATGTGGACATGTTAACTTGATATACTAACGCCGAAAATGTTTGTCGCTAGTATAGAAAGTTCATCGACGTGGAATGGTTTGTGTGAATATTTCAACATGGTGGAATGGGAGGGTTATCAAGGTGGTGGTGCAAGTTGGGTGGCTTGTGGCACATTGAAATATGCATGGTTGAAGTGTAAGGATATGCTTCAACTCTTTGATCCTAATTGGGTTCATATCTAACTCCAAACTCATTATGAATCCTAAGATGGAAGACATCAATGCCACATAATTCAAAAATGTATTGGGAAGATGAGTTACCCAAAATAATTCTTAGGATCTCCAACATGCTCGTGTGTATCTCGTAATGTCCGGGTAAAAAACCTAGACATTCTAAATGAAAATAATGGTAAAGAGGAATCCTCTGCACTTCCAAAAGCTTGTTGATTTGAATCAATTTTTTCTGAAAGATGAATATCATCCTTCAAAGCAGCAAGCTCCTATTAACACACAAATTTACCCATATACATTCATATAGCTCAGGAACATTATGGATCTCCTTTGGATGTTGAAGGAATATTTTTCCTAATGATGTTGTAATTTCTCGGTAAGGAATACATTCATATGAGGTTTTGACATAATGGCAGTCTTAATTTGGAGGCTAATTTGAAGGTAATACTATTGTTAAATATGAGTGAAAAAATCAGCCAAGTATAGTACTCAAGGGACCACATTTAGAAGGAAACCTCCATGTAAAGTATTTAGGTATAACATGTGGTAAATAGGTTTTGGAGGGATGATAATTAAAGTGGAATCCTTAGAACCTTTTATGCATGATTTTTATATCTGACTTTTGTGTACAATTGAAATGCATTTCTAGCAGGTTTTCATAATAATCCAAGCCTAACTAAAAGAGAACCATAAAATTTAGATAGGGACAAGTCACATTCAAATATAAGACATGGTCAAAGGTGTATCTTGGATTATGAAGCATTTTAGAAAATAGACTATGTTGTAAGAATTGTCAAATCACAAAAACATCAAGCACTAGACATGGAGGAGATAAAAGGATTATATAAGATGAGGATTCTTTCATGATATTAGCATTTAAAAAGTTATTACATAAGTATCCCTACATTTCATCCTGTCAACAAGTCACAGATTGACAATTATGGGCTCACTATTCAAGGTCATGGAGAAATTTTTCAATCATATAAATTTATGGCATTAGTAAATTAGAATTCCCCAAGAATGATTTCAAAAGATATTCTAGGACCTAATAGTTTGGATATTTCTTTGACAATGGTGATGGGAAAATGACTATTGACCGTCCATGCCATGCTACATTTTAGTTTCAAGTTTCTACCACTAGCGATCATGACAAATATTTACTAAGAAACAAGTGTGATTTTATTGTTGACTTGGAAAAATATTTTCATATAAGACCTTTTGAATGGCCTCTCATCCCATCATGATGCATTAATTCTACAGATAAGTCAAGAGTACAATTTTGATGACTATTATGAGAACTACAAATAAGAATACTCTGAGAAAACTTAAACATGGGATGGACTGGAAACAAGTTATTCAAATGCCAAAATGGATATTGAGAAAGAGTCAAGGGAAAACCATGGGAACCTACTACATGTTATTCAAATTCTCTTAGCAATGAGTGAAGAATATAACAAAAAAGAACAAGATATTTCATCACATATTTTGATAGATTCTAGGATGAAGCATGTGCCATATATGAAGTTGTTGTTGAAGGGATTATAGGCTATTGACACCTTGTATTTCAATGTTTTATCATGCTGGGAAGTCTATTTTGTCAAAGAATACACCTAGAGGTGATTATCTTGAATTTCCTCCACTTTCTAGAAGAAGGTGATGCCTACCCATTCAAGTTGAATCTTAAATAGTCCAATCCATTGAAAATTTGATATGTTGCTATTGTACATGGGTGGGGGGGAATATCTAAATCGGGGTCACTGAAATTGGAGTCCGACATAGCAAAAACATGCAAGCATATCTCTACATGTTATAAAAGGCACACTTACATAGTAACCATGTGCGCTATTCCACTTCAGATAAAATAATAAAACTTTAGTTAAATGCGCACAAACAAATTAGTTAACTCAATGTGGAATTCAATATTATCTTAGACTGAATTTGAACTGGGGATTAACAACACTTACATGTGACAAGGAGAAATGCATCATTGGTTCTGTCTCGCAGTTAGTTGATATTCTTGAGAGGTTGCACCTTTGGTTGTTATTTTCAGTTCTCCATGTAAAGGGATGTAGGCAAGGAGAACTGGTGTGCTAGTTTAGGGAACAATAAATGAAGGATGGTCTATCTTGAAGTTGACATCCACACTAGGAAAGTGAACTTGTTATGACTCAGGTAGGTTTTACACACTCATAGAAGCAAGGTGCACCTTGGGGTGATGATTTGAAATTGTTATGCATGCAAGAATGTGCAAATTAAACTTTTGTTCTATTCTTTAAAAAATAACATATTTGTGTTCTGGTTATATGGAATTATATTACATACAAAGGAAAATTTAGAGTAGAGGTTATGTGTTGTGTATAAACAACAGTCAACTAGGGTGCATCTACTAAAGGAAACTATTAAGCACTACTGCATATTATTGTTCCTAGAGAAGAGGAGGCAATTTGCTGCACAAATCAATAGTCTCAACATGGAATACTTAGCAGTTAAGTAGGAATTAATGAAGTCTCATTCAAACAGTAAAATACAACTGCTAATTAAGAAAATGGCCTTAATAAAAATGTACCCTTCAATAAATCAAAATCACTCATTAAGCATTGGAATATTTTTCTACCTTATTTTAACGCTTGGATTAGATGGTTAATTCAAAATTGCAGGGTCTTGACTAATGTCCTTGGAGGATAAAATTTAATATTTGAGGTAGAGGTAAGGGCTCTACCATAGAGGGGGGGACATGTTGCTATTGATTAATAGGATCTCAATATCGAAAATGATTTTGATGATTATGAAATTCAATTTTATTTCAGTACTTCAGATAGGTATCACACTTGGTGTCATTTTAATACATTAGCCCTTACATGGTATATAGTAATATAAGTGAGTAGAATTTGCGTAGTATGTCTCTAATGGCTTGAAATCATAGGCTGCAATGCTAAATATATATATTCTTCATTCAAATTTTAATTTTTTATGTATTTTTTTATAGTCTAAGTAATTGAAATGAAACCGCTTCAATTCATTATTGATTTTGGTTTTGGTTCGAGTTGACCCTTAACCGGTTCAACTCTCGGTTATGATTTTTAAATCCTTCATCAATACTCCTAAATTTTGGTGTATCTGTTGAACGGAAAAATAGCAATGACCAACTTACAAAGGCACTCACTCAATAGGGACACTCTAAAATCTTGGTTCAATAGACGTATAGAAGGGGCACATGCATGGAAATAAAGCACACACATGGTTGACAGAGAAACACATGAAGAGTATTGACGTAGAGAAGAGGAACAACCCATGTATTGAAGAAGCATGAAGTGCAAACAATAGGAGTATTTGTTAGGTAGAAGAAACGTGGATGGTATGTTCGTTGAAATGTGAAATTAGGCAATATTTTGAGATGTGATAATTATGGTTTAACATGTTTTAAAATATATGTTAACATGGTTAAACAAAGTCACAGGAAGTGAAACGATAAAAATATTTTGTGAACATCCAAATAGTGGTGAAAACATGACAATTAATGGAAAAGACAGGGTGTAGTTGCATAATGATTAGTAAAAATAGTCACAGTATATTTAAGAGTGGATGAGACGACATTGAAAGCATATGCATGTTTATTCGCACAACAATTACAATGGTGAATCAGCATGCTATCAAACAAGCATTATATACTTCATATTGAATATAGTCCAACCACAGAGGTGGATCAAATTGCATGTTGTTCTGAACAGTTGAACCTTAGTCAAGTAATAGTTTAAAGTGTGAGATGCATATTAGTGCTGGAGTCAAGTAGGTCAACCAATTTATGTTTCGAAGGGGAAAACTAGATTTATTGCAATGCTTTGGTTTCATGCAAGCAAGGAAACATCAACATAACGTTTCTACTAGTACTAGTGTTCCATTAGTGAATACTAGATATCAACATGTTACTAGAATTAAAAAAAGGCAGTGTGCATGCCTTCTTAGGTGTGGGGTTCACCTACCTAGCTTAATTGTGGCTTATAAAAACAATATTTTATTGTAAGTTTGTAACTATCGATGAAGTCGAACCAACTACTCCTCCGGCTGCAATCATATATTGTGAGAAGAGAGAAACTAAGGCTACTTTCTCTTCCAAATTTTGATTAAAGATAACATTATTATTCATAGTAGAGATTACAAAACGTTCTATTGAAACATTGACCGTGTTAAACAATTTGTATGAAATGGAAAATTCAATTAGAATTTTATTTCTTAAAAGTGAGCTTCCTTTGGTTAAGATGCAACATAATGAAAATATTTGTGCTTACTTATCTAGAGTGAAGGAGTTGAGAGATAAACTTAGTAACATAGGAGAAAATGAATCAAGTAAGGATCTGGTTACTGTTACATAAAATGGGATGTTATCAAAATACCAAGTTTTTATCACTAGTCTTGCAGCTAGGGAAAAGGTACCATCTTTTGATTATTTGACACGTATTTTCATGCAAGAAGAAGAGAGAAGAGAAAATTTTAAAATCAAACAACACTCCACAGACTTGGCATTGATGGACAAAGGCAACCAAACATTTAAGGGAAAGCCATGGATGAAAAATAGAGGCAGACTAGAATCAAAGTCACAGCAAGGAGCATCATCATTAAAAACACCAGACAACTTTTTCTAGAAGGAAGGTAATTTTTCTTATTGTGGTAAGCTTGGACATTATGGAAAATAATGCAGGTTAAGGAATACTAATGAATCCAATATAAGAACGTAACTAGCATTGAATTCTCCTCTGTGCTTGTTGGCACGTATATTAATTAATGAATATCATCCATCTCAATGTTAAATACCTATTATGTGATGTCTCTATTTAATGTTGGTATGTTTGTGGCATCCGAATTGCCCCTTGGAAAAGATAGCCATGACATTATGACACATCCATGGTTCACGGGATATTACTTCATAACAATGGCACTCTTCAGCAAAAGCAAACTAAAAATATCCCCTAGAAAAAATAAGAATTTCCAAGTAAATCCATCCATGGGGTCTTGTTGAAGCCTTAGTTGTGTATGTGGCTGAACAGGATGTCTAAGTCTTATAACATAGGAAGAAAACCCAACCAAATGATTCAAGCAATCCCACGCGAGTATTGCTTTATCCTCAAGCTGTTTAAAGTAGTGATCTGCCACAGATATTTCAATAGGCTCCGCTGGATTTTGTGATTTTGAGCCACAGAGAATCTGTTTCCCAAATTGGAAAATATGATAAGTGGTGGGAAGAAAAGGAAAATCAAATCTAATTATGAAAATAATCCTTATCTAAATCTAAGCTAACTATAGAACATTTTGAGTTGATTTGCAGGTGAACCGGAGGTGTGAATAGACAAGCATTTTCATCTAATCAGCAAAAAATGTAAATTAGACTAAGATCTTATCACTTAACCCATAGTTGATTAATAAAAATTCATTAACAATGATTTAAGATTATATCATTCGAAATTAACCTGCATAGCACATGTTAGTTGAAAAACCAACATATTTTGCTACAAAGTATTACTATTTAATCATTTGCAGAAATAGATAAAGACAGTTAACATAATAAATTCCTTATAGATTTATCAATGCGTTAATAAATAATGAAGAGAAATATGAGTTAGAAATAAACATATTTAAACATATTTAATGATTGCAAATAAATAATGGCATCATTTGACCATTTGAAACAACAAAATTTGAGATTTGTAAAAGAAATTCAATCAGATCAATGACAAGAGATATGAAATAACAATATTATATTGATTCAAAGTTTAGCAAGAAATTACTTAAACATCGTGAAAAACAGAGTTGTTTTTCAGTCTCTTGTGCCAATCTTTCCTTCTCCAAAAGTCCCTCAACACATCTGAAAAACTAACTCTTAAATAATTGTTACAAAGGAATGAATTTCCCTCAAAAGGGGATCAAATCAACTAAACAAAACTAATATCCCAGAAAATCCCTCCATATTTTCCATTTTCCTAACAACTCCTCGATATCAAGATAGCTAGCAGATTCAATGCCAAGTTGTCCATTGCACTTATAAGCTTTTATTTCATTTTGTCTTTCATTTTTGTCTAGCTTATGACAAACACGAATATAGATGTGGATTTTCCCTTCAATCACAAATGGTCGTTTGATTTACCGATCCACATCACCTATACTGACATGATCAAGCTACTTGATCTTCTCTTCTGCTTCATCCCTTCGCTGCTCAACATGTTCAATCATCAACCCTGGTAGACATGCCTTGTCAATATGTACCATTGCAAGAAAACATAAAACATCCACCAGATTGTCTTCAGCGTACCATCTCCTCCTAAAAATGTCTTGTGTCCTTTTGATAGCTTCAGAAACTAAATGATCTAGATCCTCCAAGGCTTGTAAGATAGTCTTGATTTTCTTAAACTTGAAATTGCTGAGAATGGTGATGTTTTCTATATTGTATTTCATATACGTTTTCCAGTCCACAACTTCATCATATGCCTTTGAAGCTTGTGTCCTTTTATCAACCAGATCTTCCAAAACAACAAACATTTTATCAAAAGTCACATGAGTCTCAAAAATGTTGTCCAAAGTCTTAAGCAAGTCACTAATTAACTCATGGTGCTCCATATTGGTTTGAAGAGCTAGCGCTTTGAATACCTCTGGAGAGAACTTAAAAAATGAAGATGAAGCTGCACTTGCAGTTGCATCTTCATACTGTTTTTCCAACAAAACTACCTTCTGTGAAAAAGTAGTATTGGTAGTCTTTTCCTTCTATAACTCATCCTGAAGAGGAACATTCTTTACCTGCAATTCATTATACCTGTCATCAGATGTTTTTACCAAATTAGTTATTTGGTCCTCATGTTGTTTTCTAACTTGTTCCAATTCCTCCTTTAATCTGATAATATATGCTTTCTTCTTATCAAATTCCCTGTTCAGAGTAGTGAGAGCATCAAAATTAGCACCTATAAAAGCCCCTAAAATAGAAGCAACATCTATAGCATCCACCTATGGATCAACATATTTTTGAGTCCATACAATTTCACTAGAAAGAGATGCATCCACACTACGTTGAACCCTACCCCTGTTTTTTCCTCTCTTGACAACTGATTTATCAGATTTGCTATAACGATAATCTCCAAGATATTACAATATCCTCATTGAATTCATCTCTTATCTCATCAATGGGAGGTGCATCAATACCTGTAGATATCAAAGAGGAGGTTTGAGTCATAGTATGAGAAGGCATAGGCATAATAATGTGTGAGGTGAGTGAAGAGGAAGTAATACTCTAGATAACAGTCACTTTAGGAGTTAAGGGAATATCTAGAACAAAGGTTTCAATAGATGAAACATGCATGGTGGCAGCTGGAATTGATGATGGTGAAAGTGTTCAGTCTTTCTCATAAACAGGAGATGTTATTGAACTAAAATAAGGAATATGTAAGGGAACCTTAAACACTGGAGATGTAGTATATGGTGGAATAGGAATTTGTACATAGATAGGTGTAATGGAATCAAGTAGACATGTGGCATCATGATAGAGTTGATACATCAAGGGTGTCATGGTAGAACATGTAGATAAGGATAATAAGGATAAGATTGATCAGAGGAGTAATTCTGAAGATGATGAACAAGGCTCAGAAGAAGATTGTGATTTTGGGAGAGATGATGAATATTTACCATTGCTTCCATTAAACAAATTAATTAACTCCTACAAATCATTACCATTTCGAATCTCCTCAATGACAGTCACAGGGGAAATTCTTTCATCCTCCTCTTCTGAATTGGTCAAATCTATAGTAGGGGCATGGAGTGATGGAACTTGAACCTTCAATTTATTGAGTGGTTTTTCCTCAAGCTAATCTTGTTTATATTGATCTTTATCAGCAATGGTAGTTACCTGAGTATCCACAACTAGTGGAGAAGTTTCGATTTCTTGAGTATCCAATGCAGAAGTCATCCTGCTCAACTTATGTTTAAATCGCTTTGTCGTATGTATTAAGGTCTTAACCTACTGATCAATAGATTCTTCTGGAATACCTTCCATGGAAATTTTACCTTTATCTGTGGCTGAACTTGTTTCTATGGAAGGGTCTTTGGATGCTTGGGCCTCTTTTTCTTCCGTGTCTCTTATGATATTTTCTTAAATATCCAATTCCATTTCCCTATAGTTTTAGACCCTCTCTCTAACTTCCTTTTGGTATAATAGGATTTGACTCTTATCTTCTTTACTTTTATCCCTATCCAAAACCTTAGAGAAAGTGTCAACTCGGTAAATGAATTCATCTGGAACTACTTTGTGAATGTATCCTGCTTTGAAATGATTCTGTTTATGGTGGGTATAAACAATCCCCTTAGGATCATGTTGGCTCTTACTCGAAAAAACCCAACTTGAGCAAAAATATGTGATCAATGAGTTCTAATTCCCATGTGGATGTTGGTATACTCAAGGATCCAAGAGTTTGAGGAAACTTGGGCTAGACTCTTCTTTTAGGCCCTTCACACTTCTTGTATATCCCTTCGGTCACTGTCTGAAATGATATTTCTTCGAGAACCAATCAGTCAGGTACAAACTTTGGTAGCATGTGAGAAGCACTGCTGCTGAAGAATCCAATGTATGCAAATGTCTCACCAACATACCAATCCCCCATTGTGGATATAAGGGTTTTGGCTTCAGGGGAGAAAGCAGGATCTTCCTTCTTGAAAATTAAGAAATAAACTCCGCTGAGGAAGTTCTCACAAATGTCATAAAATATGGTCATGTAGTTCGAATCCCATAGCTCTACATGATAGATATGTATAGGAAGGGCTTGTAGTACCCAGTTCCATCCCAAATTAGGATAATGGAACTCAATGCAAAAGATATCGAGAATGTAAGCAGAGAAGCAGAAATTAGGTTTCTTCCTGGAAGTGGCTTTCTGGAATTCTTGTATGACCATTTTGAGCTCTAAAGAAAGGATTGAAGCCCATGGGAGAGTCTCTCCTATGGTTATAACATGATGGAAAATTGGAGCCCATTCTTCTTTAAAATAGGAACAGTTCGGAAGACTGTAGAGTTTGCAAAATATTGTTGCTAGCAGGGAATAGGGTTCCTTATACCATTCAATAGGGTACAGTTCATATTTCCTCTGGGAAAATTTTAGTTGGTCCATTCATCTAGGATTTCAACATTTGATCGAAATTGTACCTAGATTTAGCAGCTTTGACGAAATTAGCATCAAGGAGCTATCTAAATGGTTTGAGAGCATAAATTTTTAGAAAAGTCTCAGAGCGGAAATTGGTGAGTAGAAACCTAGTGCTATCATTGAAAGAACGATCTTTTGGATTTGAATGATCAATAATCCACTTGACTGCGTTGTTGTAGGGGAGAATGGTAGGTCTTGCAGCAATCATATGAATGCCAGACTCCCTAATTTTCTTGTAAATCGGCTGGTCATCTTGAATATCTGAAAGATCATCGTTATCGAAAATGGAATAGATTCTAGACCAATCTAACTGGTAAGTCTCACTAACCTAGCCACTGGTATCAAATAAGACACAGAAATTCGAGTCTTTGGTCAGCATATCTTTTTGCAGGTTTTTACACTGGGTGATTCGAGGTGTTTTTGAGGTGGAAATATTCTATTGGACACATAAACCAGAAATTAAAACTAATTTACACTGGAACAAAAGTAAATAATTCAAATTTGGAAGGGCGACTCAAAAAATTACCTGTAACCAAAGTGAATGGTGGAAAACTTGCTTGGTAAAAAACTCCAAAGTAAATTCACACACCATAGCAAGTTACAGTGGTACAAATGATGAATAAATTACCAAAAATACCATCATATATATAATTTGTGGGAAATAATTAATACCATAGGATGAGGATAAAAACGATGGTCAGAATCAAACTCTACGTGATGCGAGATCTAAACAAAAATTCAAATTTTATTAATCGTTCCGCAACTCACATTTCACATTTGTGCGATGCGGGATATGGGATCGCAAAAACAACAAAAAAATATTCAAATATTTTTGCAACCCACATTCTGCATTTTGTGGGTTGCGGGAACATGCAAACCAATCGAAATAACAAATGACATCCCACATCCCACATTCCACACTTTTGTGGGATGTAGATTGCAGGTTGACCAAAACATATTCATCAAAATTTTCCCACATCTCATATTCCCCAACTTGCGTGTTGCAGGGTGCGGGTTGTGGGATGTAAACAATTCCAAGCAAAAACAAGTCTTCCGCAACTCAAACACACACAAATTAGGCATATATTTTTGGAAGTTTTGGTTAAGTCAGAAGACTACAGAATCCAACACAAATGTAATAGAAGTCATGAAATGGACAAAGGATTCTAATAAGTTACCTTTGTATGTGTAATTGGGCTCCCGTGTAAAAATAACATGGGATCTGTTGTACCTACAACAAATGGTGACCAACTGGAAGAACCAGTTATCTCTGCAAAACAATAACCTTTTCCAATCAAATATGTTAGTAGGGTAATGATCAACTTGAGATTACATGAAATGTCAATATAAAATTGCAACCAATAAAGGATTCTCAAAGAGTGATTAATGCATTTCCACCCATGGTCATTTTAAATATAAATCAACTCTGATTCAGATGATATGGAGGATAAAGATCACTTAGAATTAGGCTTACATAGCCACACAGTTCAAGTTGAAACTAGGATATGACCTTGACAATTTTGGATCTTCACACATTGGCCACTGAAATCAACATGTATTTATTTAGTTATTTATTTATTTTTGAATATACAATACTGTATTGACATAGGACCACTTCCCCATGTTCTGGTGATCAATGCCATTCACAAACCTGAAATGGGAACTAAACCAGCTGGATCGGTAAGGAGACCTCTTGTCTTCTAGTTGTATGGCTAAAAGCAAATTTCATGGCTTGGGAACCACCTAGTGATAATTTCAGTCCAAAATCAAGTCCATGATCATAGTAAGGATGGCCTTGGATAATACCCCCTCATCCTTATGTACAATAATCTTATTTTTAGGAACAGCTGGGGTTTTATTTGTATATGGATTGCAAGACACTACCATGGCTTGGTGTCCACATAAAAGTAGAGTTACTCACCAATGCTTTGCAGATCATGAATGAGTCGACCTATGATAGGATCTCCCATCTTCCTGAAAGCTAGAAGTCACCTCCCCAAGTCATATGGCAAAGATGTCGTTCGACTAAGGACCTATGAACCTAATGAGATATCTCGTGATGAGACCCCTAATCTTGCAATTCACATAATAAAATTATTTTGTGTATGTTCGTGATCGGATTCCAAAAGAGTAATATTGACCAGGTTATAAAGGTATGTTGCAGCGCGCTAATGAGACCCCAGACAAGAAGAACCATTTCCTTCCATGAATTTCATAACACGAGTAAGGCATATAGAATATATTGACCAAGGTGAGAGTGCATTAACCTGAAATCATGCAGTCATTGGTTGTCATTCACATATAACAAATCCTGATACAAATTACGGAAGATGGAACCTCGCAATTTTCTTAAGGTTAAGAGTATTGAATATTGAGAAAAACTGATTTCCCATCATTGCCAAATGTGTAGAGATTACAAAAAATTCCACTAATATCAAGAAAACACTCAAAAAATAGGAAACAAAAATCACACACAAAACCTATGCACATGGTTGAAGAATCTTAAAAAAAAAACTTTTTAAGCAGGAAAACATTCACTGGATAGGTGTCAATGACTGTTATATTTTTATCATTTAAGCAATATGATCTAGGATCTTATCTAAGAGAATAACATGCATAGCAAAAATCACAAGATACAAGAGACACAAATAATTTTCCTCGAGGAAAACATAAAGGATAAAACCCCACAACTTCCTCAAAGATAGAATAAGCACTAATGGTAGCAGTAAATCCCAAAGACAGAAAAGATGATCTCCACAGCTGTTTTCTCTCTCTCACTTGAGAGAGCTTCTCCTCTCTCACTCATGCGCCCTAGTGAGTGAGTGTTTGTATGATAAATAGAGAGGCTCACTCTCTATTTCTTTTCTTTCGTTCACTTAATGTTTGACTCTGTTATACAGGCTCGAGTAATCCTAACTCAGTTATGTAAGCTCGAGTAACCACAACTGGGGTACTAATGAACCGACTTACATTAAATCACCTAGGGCTGACTTCTCTAGGAGAGTCTAATAGTGCCCCACAACTATGGGGACTTTAACCCTTAAACAATAAGGAGGGTTACCCTCTATGAATTTACATGAATTTTTTACATTATTGATTATCCCAATAGGAACATCGGGGTATGACATGACTCAATTACATTATAGATACTTCCCAGACTAAACATCGAGGTACAATACATAAAATATACAAGTGAATACATTCCAAAGTTACAAATACATCAACAATGACTCCTTCTAGTGTTTGTAACTGAAAAATACTAGGACCAATCTTTTCTATAACAATGAATTGTCCCAGCCAAAGGCGTTGGGACTTGGTGTACTCATTGTCTTTGTGTTGCTTGTCCCATATTAATACTAAATCTCCCACCGAAAATTCTCTATCAGAGGAGGACTTCTCGTCGAACCATTTCTTCAACAACTGTTGATGTTGGTAGAATTTGTTCTTGGCTCTCTCCCTATCTTCATTTAGCTTGAGCAGAGAATCAATCCTCTGCTACAATGGAGAAGAATCATTATTCTGGATGGATTGGGCCAACTAAAATGAAGGGATGGTGATATTATCTTGTAGGAATGCTTCCTTGCCATAAAATAGGCAATAAGGGGAGTTACCAATAACTGGATTTGGGGTAATTCAGCCGACCCATAGAGAATTATAGAGTTGGGTATGCCAATTTTTGTGATGTGAAGCCACTGTCTTTTTCAGGATGTTTATCCTGTTTTTGTTGGAAGATTCTACAAGTCCATTTTTCTGAGGATAGTAGTTGGCCGTAAATTTAAGGTTGATCCCTTTTTCAAGGGCATAACTAGTCAGGTCAATGGATGTGAAGTATGATGCATTATAAAAAATGAGATACTCAGGGGTGCCAGACCTAGTGACTTTCTAGTTTTCAAGAAAGGAAATTACCATTAGAGGAAATTTCAACTCAAAATGGGCCTTTTAACTTTTATTCAAATTCCATGTCATCATGTGTTAGCCAATGAAATTGATTTAAATTTGAANGCTGGTTTGTATTACATAGACTTAGAGGGACTTCTTCCAGCCACCTGGTGAGATAATTAGTGGCTATAAAAATGTATTTGTGTTGTAAAGAAGATAGATGGTTCATAGGTTCAATTAAATCCAATCCCCACTACCGAAATGGGGATTCTACCTCTACTGGATGCAAAGGGAAGGAAGGTTTCTTAACTTTTCCAATGCACTTCTGGAAAGGCTCACATATTCTGACATATGCATGAGCATCTCTGAACAGGGTAGACCAATAGTATACTATATAGATTATTTTGTGAGCCATTGTATCACCTGAGAAATTCCCACCTACAAGACCTTCATGAAATTTAAAAAGGAACTCATTAGTATGGTCGTTTTCCAGGCATCTAAGAAAAACCCCATCATAATTCTTTCTAAACAGGACATTATCAATAAGTTGATAAGGGGCTGATTTCATCCTTAATTCTCTACATTTATTAGGGTCAATGGTTCCAGTGGAAAACCCATTATGAAGAAATAACTTGATGTGATCATACTATTCATATGTTGTTGTTTCAATTGCATTGACAAAACCTATAGGACAGTCTCTTCCTGTTCACACTCGACGCACTGATCTTCAGGGTCATTTGATTGGGAAGAGAGTTGAAACAAACCTTGTCCTTTGACTATATTCACACGTTTGATCTCCATATCATATTCCTATAAATATTTCATCAAGTGAGCTCTTTTTTATCCCAACTCCTTTTGAAGGAGGACATTATGAATTGCCACATATGGGACAATCACTTTGGTCCTTGACTTCAAAAGATAAGGCTTGTAATGTTTTACTGATTTATACACCATGTAGGCCTATTTTTCAACTTGGGAATAATTGAGTTCAACTCCTTTGAATGTCAAACTCATGAAATAAATGGGGATCTTCACATCCTCATGATCTTTCTGTGTTAGGACAACTGCATAAGAGAAATCAGTAGAAAAAGTATAAAGTATGAAATATTTACTAAAATTTGGAGACATAAGAGCAACTTCTTCTGCTATGGCTCTCTGGATCTTAGTAAAGGCATGATTCTGTTCATTGGACCATTTGAATGACCCATCTTTTTTAACTAAAAATTGCATGGGTTTGACGACTTGGGAAAATTTTGGAACAAATCTATGGATGAAATTGATCTTACCCAAGAATGACTACATTTCCTTTCGGTAGTTAGTGAGTCCATTCTTGGAGATTTATTCGGTACATTCTGGATCAATGATCATACCTTCCTTTGAGATGATGAAATCCAACAACTTACCTTCTGCCTTAGCAAAGACGGAATTCTTGGGGTTGAGGGAAATCCCAAATTTCCTGCATCTTTAGAATACCTGTTTCAAAGAATATAAATGATCTTGTCGTTTTTTAGAGTAAATGGTTACATCATCTAAATACACAACGATAGAATTATGGATCAAGACCCTGAAAGCTATATCCATATCTCTCTAGAACGTGGCTCATGCCTTTATTAGCCCAAATGACATTCTTCTATATGTGAATGTTCCCCAAGGGGTTCAGAAGGCTATTTTAAGTTGATTGTCGGGGGAAACCAAGACATGGTTGTAACCTGAAAAACCATCTAACAATGAGAACATCTCAGATTCAGCTACTTTCTATAAAATCTACTCAATTGGAGGAACAAGATAATTGTCTTTCTCAGAGGCTCAGTTCAGGTTTTTGAAGTCTGCACAGAGTCTGATTTCCCCATTCTTATTTCAAATAGGTACTAAGTTAGTGATCCACTGCGTGTAACTAATGAGAAATATGGTCTTGGATGAGAGTAGCTTATTGAGCTCTTTGTTGACAGAAGGCTCTAAACAGGGGTGCATTATCCGTAGTTTTTATTGATATGGTTTTACCTCAGGTTTCATTGGGATTTTATGGTGAATGACACTGGTGTCTAAAGTCCTGAGTTCATTATATTGTTGATGTATTTGTAACTTCAAAATGTATTCACTTGTATATCTTATGTATTGTACCTCGATGCTTATTTTGGGAAGTGTCTATAATATACTTGAGTCATGTCATGACCCGATGTTCCTATCGAGAGATTCAATAATGTAAACAAGTCATGTAAAGTCATTGTGGGTAACCCTCCTATTGATCAAGGGTTAAATTCCCCACAGTTGTGGGGCCCTAGGGTTATTGTACTCTCCTATAGAATTCGGTCCTAGTGAGTTATTGTTAAGTCAAGAATTAGTATAAATAGAGAGAGAGCTTCTCTATTTATCATACATTCACTCACACTCAGTTGTAGCACATAACTGAGAGAGAATAAGTTGTTGGGACAAGAGAGAGAGAGACTACTACTATCAGGAGATCATCTTACTAGTTTTGGGGTTTTTGTTTTGGTGCTGATTCTACCTCTCAGGAAGTTGCGGTGTTTTCTCCTTGATGATTTCTACGAGGAAAAAAACTGTGTTCATTGTCTCTTATGTTTTATTGTTATGCTTGTTATTCTCTCAGTTAAATATCCTAATATAATGCTAGCTTAAATGATAAAAATATAACATGGTATCAGAGCAAACCTGAGAAGAATACACTGTGCAGCTGCGGAAACTAGGACTTCCTACTTTTTGGATCTCTCTCCACAAATTTTCAGCAAAAGAAGGTTGGATCAACTCTCCTCTCCATGTCACATCTTTCTGTCGAATCACAATCTGATTCTGAGCTTTTTCAGTTTTTGACCCGACACTACTGCTGGAAATTAGGGCTTCCCACAAAAGTGGAATTTTTGAGTGATCCTAGGACTGGATTGATCTCCTCCAAAATTGAAGTTTAGAGATGAAGATCAAAGTTTTTGGTTGGACATAACTCCTAGAAATTCAAACCCTAATCTTCTCTTGAACTAGCTCTACAGAAATTCAACTCCAAATCCAGATCTGACATCTTAACCTAGTAAGATCTAAATATTTTGTATTTATATTTGAGGTTCTCGGATAATATGTCTCATCATACCAAGCTTGTTGAAAAGCTTGAGGGAGCTGATAACTTCCAAGCCTAGAAGTATAGGATCTCCCTGGTCCTGGAAGAAAATAAGTTGGACTCCTACATCAATGAGGAGGTTCTAGTTCCAGAGGGAGATGAGGCTAAGGCCTTATACTAGAAGAAATTGGTCATGGCTAAAAGAATTATTGCTGATTCAATCAAGGATCACCTCATACCACATGTGTCCTCCCTAAAGACACCTAAAGCTATGTTTGATTCCTTGACCAAACTATTTGAAGGAAAGAACATAAACCGTAAGCTGACTCTGAGAAACCAATTGAAGAATGTAAAGATCGAGAATGCAGATACTATCCAGTCTTACTTTACAAGCGTCTCTCAGATCAAGGAACATCTGGAAGCAACAGATGAAGAAGTAGAGAATGCATAAATTGTGATGACCTACTTGAATCGTCTCCCGAGGGCTTGGGAATTTTTCATTCAATGGATCTGTGCCAGAAAGAAGCTAGTCAAGTTTAGCAGACTATGGGAGGAATGCTCACAAGAAGAAGCTTGAATATTAACACAAGAAGAAAAGATGGGAAGTGAAGATCAAGCTCTCACAGTACAATCCAAGAAAACGAGAATAAGCCATCACAGAGGTAAGCACTCTCACCATAAGAGTAACTTTAGAAAGTATAAAGATATGTCTAAGTTCATTTTCTATACATGTGATGAAAAAGGGAACTTTGCAAGAGATTTTCTTAGAAACAAAGATAGATCTCTCAAGAAGAAGGTAAGCAAGAAAAGAAATCATGCTCATGCTACAGAAGATGATGAGCCTTCCTAGAAGAGAATCAGACAAGACAGTGATGATTCTTCAAGTGACGAAGAATATGTTTTGATTTTTGCTCTCACAGGAAACATCACACATGGAATAAATGATTGTCTTGTAGATAATGGGGCTTCTGAACATATGATATGATTGAAAGAATACTTTGTGAAACTATCAAAACATGAATCACCCCACAAGGTGAAACTTGGAAATGACTACCAGTATCCAATAAAAGGTAGTGGGGAATCCTCTTATAAGCTAGATTCTGGAACGTCTATAAAGATGAAGGATGTATTGTTTGTCCCAGGACTAAAGAAGAACCTCCTGTCCATATATGCATTATATGCAAAAGGCATGAGAGTTGCATTTGTAGATGGCCAAGTTCTCATGTGGCCAAAGGGAAAGACTATTAATGATGTAGTAGTGATTGGGGAATAAGAAGGAGGTCAAGGGCCATGCTTCATGATCAATATCTTCCCATGCATCTATTGGTAGAAGCTTCCAGAACTATGGCGTATGTACAGAACCGTAATACACACAGAGTACTTGAGAACAAGACACCTGAAGAAGCCTTTTTCGGAAAGAAACTAGAAGTCAACCATTTCAGAATATTTGGTTGTCCATTGCACATACATATTCCAAAAGAAAAGAGGACAAAGTTAGATACTTCAGGAATGAAGGGTATATTTGTGGGATACTCTGAAAGCTCGAATGCTTACAGAATTTACTTCCCAGGATTCAAGAATATCGACATTAGCAGGGATGTAACATTTGATGAAGACTCAGCTTACAACAAATCTAGAAAGAGAACTGTTGAAGAAACTGAAGAAACATAAGTACCCAGAATTCATGACACAACCATGAACGAAGAAATTTGAGAAGAAGATCAAGAATTAGAAGAACCTCAAGAATCTATAGATCCACCTTAGGAGAAGAATTCTCACAAGAGGAAATCTTCTTGGGTACGAGAAGTTATCCAAGGTGCAGAAAGATATGGGGCTCCATAAGAAAATCACAGAGAAAGGAAAAGAACCAAGTCATGATCCAGTTATGTAGCCTTATTATGTGACTTTATCGATAAAGAACCTTCCAACTATGAAGAAGCAACATAAATAAAAGAATGGAAGGATTCTATGATCGAAGAGTACCAATAGATCATGAAGAATGATATTTGGGATGTTATTCCAAGACCAGAAGGGAAGTCTGTTGTAAATTCCAAATGGATCTACAAGATCAAGCATGCCGCAGATGGCAGCATAGAAAAATATAAAGCAATATTTGTGGCTCGTGGGTTCTCCCAGAAAGAAGGAATAGATTATGAAGAAACTTTTACACCTGTAGCCAGATAAATTTCCATCAGATCAGTACTTTCTCTAGCTGCAGTAATGAAATGGAAGATAAGCTATATGGATGTCAAGACCACTTTCTTGAATGGTGTAGTGGAAGAGGAAGTTTATGTGGTGTAGCCACTTGGTGTTGAGACTCATGATAGAGATACTCATGTGTGTAAACTGAATAAATCCCTGTACGGTTTGAAATAGGCACCCAGGACATGGTATGGTAGAATTGATAGCTTCCTATATAGTTTGGGATTTAATAAGAGTAAAGCAGATCACAACCTTTACTATAAGGTTGAATATGGTAACCCACTGATACTCCTACTGTATGTAGATGATCTGTTTGTAATTGGTATGGATAGGTTGATTGCTGATATGAAGAAGAAGCTTGCTTCCAAGTTTGAAATGAAGGAATTGGGTATGATGGACTATTTTCTAGGCATGAAGGTGTGGTAGAATGCAGATGGAATTTCCCGAGGACAAGGGAAGTATGCGCTAGAGATCCTACAGAGATTTTGGATGATGGATTGCAAAACTGTGAACACACCTATGGCATCAAACCTGAAGCTATTGAGTGATGCTTCATCAGAAGTGGTTGATGCCATGATGTATCATCAGATTATTGGGTCCTTGATATACCTGACAAATACAAGACCATATATTTTCTTTGCTATGAACACCTTGAGCCAGTTCCTGACAGATCTGAGACATGTTCACTTGATTGCTGCAAAGCATATTCTGAGTTACCTGAAGGGTACAGCTGATAATGGGCTCAAGTATGAGGTGAATCAGAAGATGAACCTGGAAGGTTATGTTGATTCATATTGGGTAGGTAGTGCCATTGATAGAAAGAGCACTTCAAGATGTTTCTTTAGTATGGGATTAGGTGTGATCTCCTGGTTTAGTAGGAAGCAATCATGTGTGGCACTGAGTACAACCAAAGAGAATTATGTTGCAGCTTGTTCGACTAGTTGCGAGGCAGTATGGCTCAGAAAGCTACTGTCTGATTTATTTGATCTCTAATTGGATTATAATTGTATATATTGTGACAACCAGAGTTGTGTGAATTTTTCTAAGAACCTGGTGTTCCATGACAAGTCGAAGCATATCGAGATAAAAAATCACTATATCAAGAATATGGTGCAGAGAGGAGTAGTGAAGCTCTAGTATGTTGTGACAAACGAAAAAATAGCTAATGTGTTGACTAGGCCACTAGCTAGAGTGAAGTTTGAATACTTTAGGGAGAAACTTGGTGTTCTCTAGATCGTTGTTCTCTCCAAGGGGAAGTGATGAGTCGATGAGCCATTCTGACATGATGAGAGGATTGGTTCCTTCCATGGTCAGATGTAAGGGCTGAGCCATTCTATCATGGTGAGAGGATTGGCTCCTTCCATGGCAGATGTGAGTGCTGATCCATTCTGAGGTGACTGTGGGATGTGTTCCCACATGATCGGATATAAGTGTTGAATTCCATTCTCTAGGAGAATGGAGGTACCTGGTTAGTTACCAAGAATACTCAGTCTAGGAATGAGATCCATTCTGGCGTGATGTGTTTACACATGGTTAGATGTAAGTGCAGAGCCATTCTGGCATGATGTGTTTACACATGGTCAGATGTAACTGCAGAGCCATTCTGGTGTGATGTGTTTACACATGGTCAGGTGTAAGTGCATAGCCATTCTGGTGCAATTTTTTTACACATGGTTAGATGTAAGTGCAGAGAATTTCTGATAAGATGAGGTCAGATGTGAGTGTTGGGCGAGCCTTTCTGACATGGTTCTTGGATGTGTTCCTCCCATGGTTAGATGTAAGTGTTGGGTGGGCCTTTCTGACATGGTTCACTCCATGGTCAGATATAAGTTTTGAAGATGATAAATACCTACATGAAGGCTAGGCCTACAACTAGCATGAAAAAGGGTTGGATTTGTAGAAATTCCTGTGACGAGAAGAATCAAGAGATATCACTAGTGATGATGACCCATAGATGATCCCAATTGAGTGATGATTCAGATCCAGTGATGATCTAGCAGTGATGATCCATATCCAGTGGTGATGATCAAGATTGAGTGATGATCCAGATACAGATGAAGATGACTTGAAGATGAATATGACTTCAAGATGAAGATGAAAAGAACTCGATGATGATCTATATGATATAGAGAAGAAGACTTGTGCTGATAAATTGTGTTGAGAGAATACCTTCCTAGTTAAGAGGGAGTGTTTATGTATTTGTAACTTTAGAATGTACTCACTTGTATATCTTATGTATTGTACCCCAATGTTTATTCCAGGAAGTGTCTGTAATGTACTTGAGTCATGTCATGCCCCGATGTTCCTATCAGGAGATTCAATAATGTAAACAAGTCATTTAAAGTCATTTTGGGTAACCCTCCTATTGATCAAGGGTTAGAGTCCCCAAAGTTGTGGAGCCCTAGGGTTATTAGAATCTCCTAGAGAAGTCGACCCTAGTGAGTTATTGTCAAGTTGGGAATTAGTATAAATAGAGAGGGAGATTCCCTATTTATCATACATTCCCTCACACTCAGTTGTAGCGCATAACTGAGAGAGAAGAAGTTGCTAGTACAAGAGAGAGAGAGACTATTGTTGTCAGGAGATTATCTTACTATTTTTGGGCTTTTTCATTTGGTGCTAATTCTATCTCTAAGGAAGTTACGGGGTTTTCTCCTTTATGGTTTCCCTAAAGAAAAAATTTGTGTTCATTGTCTCTTATGTTTAATTGCTGTGCTTGTTATTCTATCAGTTAAAGATCCTAAGATAATGCTAGATTAAATGATAAAAATCTAACATATATGTCCAAGCAAACACGTCCTTAAATTCCTTGCATAGTTTAATAAAATTTCTTCTTTCATCTCAGGAACAATGAATTCCAATATCGATAAGACGGGGGTCTTGCTCTATTCACAAATTGACAGGGGTGTCATTTAGGGTTGAGCTCTGGGTCTTACAGTTGGTGGTCTATGTAAATTTAATTTGTAAGTCGTAAATCTTCTATAAAGTGATGACAGACTTGGGGATGATATTGGAAGGGTCATATAAAAAAATTTCATGATCTGCTTCATCAATGGCTATACCTTCAAAGGTGTCTTGGGCTGAAAGGAATTCTAGTATTTGGTGTTCATCATCGAATACTTTCCAATTTGTGACATTGTCTCATATGGAAGGTATGTACATCAATTCAATAGAGAAAGTTTATGGAGACAAACCTTTAGGTGGGATTAGTCTAGATGCAGTATTAGCTAATAGATCAGTTTTGAAGTTTTGTGATATAGGAAAATATTTGATATTAAATGCTGAAAAGGAATTAGTCATATCTCTGATCAACCTTTGATAATTGACTAAGAGTGGAGAGAAACAATGTATTTGATTTTGTACCTATTTTACTATGATTTCAGAGTCTCCTACGCATTCAATTTCTCTTGCTCCCATATCAATAGACTTCCCAAGTACTTGGACTAACGCCTCCTACTCAACTACGTTGTTAGTACATTCAAACTCCAATATGCATGCGATCACTGCTTTGATCCCCTTTGGATCAATAAGTACACATCTTGTACCTACTCCCTCCTTAGATCTAGAGCCATCAAAAAACAAAGTCCAAACAAAAGGATCAATTCTGAAGTTAGTATTTACATTATAAACATTATGTACAATAGTACTGGAGAATGGTACAGAAGTAAGATGAGTAATCCGAGACTATTTATGCACATTCTCTGTTAGTGAAACATTAGCAAGTAGGTCTCTAAAGAATGTATCAAATGTAAAATGTTCAATTTGGTTATCAAAAAAGGAGACAGATTCATTAGAACCATCGAGATTAGTTACATTTTTTTTTATGAATGGTTCTCTGTCAACTTTGAGTTTGTGAGGCTTCCCGTTAAGGGGTAACCACAAGTGAGACCAATCAGTAGCAAAGTAACCTTTCAATTTTTCTGACCAATCTCGACTTAACCACATATTGTAAATCCTTGGGATATCTACAATTACAATGCCAATAGTCTGATGAATTCGGTGATCTGCAGATAATATAAGCAGAACATTCTTCAATCTTCCTACAACTTTAACCTTGGATCTATCTAATTGTACAATTTTGATAGGACAGGTTTCCCATGTAGCATTCATATTTTTACACACAGAAAGAGGCATGACATTAGATGAAGCACCTGAGTCTACCATGCAGTTCTCTACATTCTTGTTGAAGATTTCGAAAGTAAGTAAGAAGGGTGGAGTGCCCTTGCTTCCAAGTTTTGGGTGGTTTGGTTGGGGAGAAGAGTCAATATTATTATTCTAAGATTCCCTAGGTTTTTTTACTATCATGCTTGTTGGAAAGGAATCCCTTATGGAAGGGAGCTTGAGAAGATGAAATAAAGATATGTTTTCCTTGACTCTTTTTATATCCTCGGCTAAATTGTATTCTGGATCAGGAATGAGAGTGTCTTTCTGAGTTTGGTTTTTACCTTTGGTGGGGGCCTGTGTCATAGGTGACGATTCCTGTGGAGGTGGCCCTTTATATCTAGTATTGTGAGTGTGTTGTAGGTTGAAAACTGTGTTAGGTTCTTCTTCCTCTTCTTCTGAAAAATAAATCACAGTGTTCACCTGCTAGTCATCTTCCTCGTCCTCTTGGGGAGGTTGTGAATCGTGAGTTGAATGATCTTCAGAGGATTCAGGAATGTCTGGTGTTCCTACAACTAAGTATTTCAAGACATAAAATATTTCTTCTGAGGTGAACCCCTCGCTAGGATTTGGAAGTGGTGGATTTTGAGGAGGTTGGTTGGGTCTCCTAAAAGGTGGCCTATTAAATCCTCTATTGTTGGACTGATTTTCATTGCTAGTTTTCTTGAGATCCACCATCTCATTAGACATTCTCTAGAGGAGCTTGTTTACTTCACTCATATTGAACGGATCTTGACTGGTAGCCATGGGTTTAGGAAAATTGTCACTTTTCTTGCGCGAGGTAGATGCTTGTTTAGATGATGTGTCAAGGTTTTCCTTAAGATGGAACATGTCCCTTTCAACTTGTATTGCTTCGGAGAAGGTCTCTTGTAAGGACTCCATACAAGCCCTTTTTACCCACATGGCTATTTGGGTCAGGAGACCCTTAATATAGTAGGCCACCAGTAACTCTTCGAAAGAAAGTATTGTTCTTGGAATCTTATTCTTCAAATATGAAAACTGGTGATTGTAATATTTGACCCTTTCTTTACCCTTAGTATTCATGGAAGAAAGCTCTATGACTAACTCCTCTGGGGTCTTGTCATCCCCAAATTTTTGAGTGAAGAGTTTGGAAAACACATCCCATGATGGGATGGAGCTAGCTTTTAAGGCAAAAGACCAGGTAGAATATTTTCCCTCAAAGGTGTAAGGGAACAGTTTGCAAACCATGTCTTCATGTATGACGTTCCTAAGTATGATGGCCTGCATAAAATATTTGATGTGGTCTTCTACAAGGATTTTTCCATCTGGATTAAATTTTGGAAGCCACTTCCTAGGGTTTTTAGGTAACCTATGCTGATCACCTAAAACAAACACAACGTCTCCGTCCAACCAAGGCCTATTATGACATTCATCAGCCATAGTGATAGATTCCTCTAATGAAGCTAAACATTCAGAATTTGATGATTTGTGTGAGGAAGATGAAGAAGAGGGAGGAGATGGGGGTGGTCCTCCTGCTCGGATGCTATGTCAAGGTGTGGTTGACTCCTAAAAAAGTGAATCTAGATCTAACCCAGGGGTAGATGGTTCACCGTTTTGGCCACCTGAGCTAAGATTACCTTGATTATTGTCTTGGGGAAGAATCCAGGTCGAACACTCTTCAACAAATCATCTTTGAATCTCAGCAATGTTATGGGAGTTACCCTTTAATAGTTGTTCAACTGTGATGGGTCCTAGAATGGGTGATATGAGAATGTATATGTTTGTTGGGGTACTATGTTCTTGCTGAGAGGTAGCTGGGACTGCGTCTAAACCTTGTGTTATATGTTCCCCTGATGTAGACACGTGGGTGTGACTACGAGTGATACTTGGATCTATTGTTGGAGGAGGTGATTAACTGTTAGCCATGATGTGTTGGCCATCCTTATAGCACCATTTGTTGAAGCCTTAGTTATTTATGTGGATGAAAAGGCTGTATAAGAATTACAACACAGGAAGAAAACCCATCCAAAGACTTCAAGAGAAATCCCATGCAAGTATTACTTTATCATCGATCTTTTTAAAGTAGTGATCTCCCATTGATATTTCAATAGCCTCCACTGGCTTTTGTGTGTTTGATCCACAGAGGATCTATTTCCCATATTGGAAAACAAGATAAGGGGTAGGAAGAAAAAGAAAACGAAATCTAATTATGAAAATAATCCTGATCTAAATCTAAGCTACCCATAGAATATTTTGAATTGATTTGCACGTGAACCGGAGATGTGAGCATAAAAGCATTTTCATCTAATCAACACAAAATGTAAATTATACTAAGAGCTTATCATTTAACCTATAACTAATTAATAAAAATTTATTAACAATGATTTAAGATTATATCATTCGAAACTAACCTACATAGCACATGTTAGTTGAAAAAGCAACATATTTTGCTACACAGGATTATTGTTTAATGATTTCCAGAAATAGATAAAGACAGTTAACATAATAAATTCCTTAAAGCTTTATCAATGAGTTAATAAATAACATAGAGAAATATAAGTTAGAAATAAACAGATGTAATTATTGCAAATAAACAACAACATCATCTGACCATTCAAAACAAGAAAAAATGAAATCTGTTAAATAAATTCAATGAGATCAATGACAAGAGATATGAAATAACAATATTGTATTGATTCAAATTTTAGAAATAAATTACATAAACCTCATGAAAAATAGAGGTTTTTTTCAATCTCTTGTGCCAATCTTTCCTTCTCCAAAAGTCCCTCAACACATCTGAAAACTACCTCTTAAATAATTATTATGAAAGAATGAATTTCCTTTAAAAGGGTATTAAACCAACTAAACAAAACTAATATCCCAGAAAATCACTCCATATTTTCCATATGCCTAACAACTCCTCGATATCAGGATAGCTAGCAGATTGAATGCCAAGTTGGGAATTGCACTTATAATATTCTATTTCATTTTTGGCTAACTTATGACAAACACAAATATAGATGTGGATTTTACCTTCAACTAAAAATGGTCCTTTTATTAACCGATCCACATCATCTATACTGACATGATTAAGATCCTTGATCTTCTCTTCTGCATCATCCCTACGCTGCTCAACCTGTTTAATCATCAACCCTGGTGGACATGCCTTGTCAATGAGTACCATTGTAGGAAAACATAAAAAATCCAGAAAATTGTTTGCAATGTACCATCTCCTTCTACAAATGGCTTGTGCCTTCTTGATAGCTTTAGAAACTGAATCATCTAGATCCTCCCAGGCTCCCAGGATAGTCCTGGTTTTTTAAACTAGAAATTACTGAGAATGGTGATGTTGTATGGATTGTCTTTCATATACCTTTTCCATTCCACAACTTCATCATACTCCTTTGAAGCTTGTGTCCTTTTATCAACCAGATATCCCAAAACAACAGACATTTTATCAAAAGTTACTTGAGTCTGAAAAATGTTGTCCAAAGCCTTAAACAACTCACTGATTAACTCATGATGCTCCCTATTGGTTTGAAGAGCCATCTCTTTGAATACCTCTAAAGAGAACTTAAAAAATAAAGCTGAAGATGCACTTGCAATTGCATCTTCATACTATTTTTCCAACAAAACTACCTTCTGTGAAAAATTAGTATTGGTAGTCTTCTCCTTTTGTAACTTATCCTGAAGAGCAACATTATTTACCTACAATTCATCATACCTGTCATCAGATGTTTTTAACAAATTAGTAATTTGGTCCTCATGTTGTTTTCTGACTTGTTCCAATTCCTCCTTTGATCTGATAATCTATTCCTTTTACTTATCAAATTCCCTATTCAGAGTAGTGACAACATCAAAATTAGCACCTGTAAAAGCCCCTAAAATAGAAGCAACATCTGTAGCATCCACATGTGGATCACAAGATTGTTGAGTCTATACAATCTCATTAGAAAGAAATGCATCCACACTACTTCAATCCCTACCCCTCTTTTTTCCTCTCTTAACCACCGATTTATCATATTTGCTATAACAATAATCTCCAAGAGATATTACAATGTCCTCATTGAATTCATCTCTTATCTCATCAATGGGAGGTGCATCAATACATGTAGATATCAAAGAGGAGGTTTGAGTCATAGTATGAGAAGGCATGGGCATAATAATGTGTGAGGTGAGTGAAGAGGAAGTACTACTTTGGATAATAGTCACTTTAGGGGTTGAGGGAATATCTGGAATAGAGGTTTCAATGGATGAAACATGCATGGTGGCAACTGGAATTGATGATGGTGAAAGTGCCGAGGCTTTCTCATGAACCGGAGATGTTATTGAACTAAAAGAAGGAATATGTAAGGGAACCATAAATATTGGAGATGTATTAGATGGTGGAATAGGAATTTGTATAGATATAACTCTAATGGAATCAGGTAGACATGTGGCATCATGATAGAGTTGAAGCATAAAGGGTGTCATGGTAGAACCAGTAAACAAGGAGGATAAGGCTAAGATCGATGAGAGGAGTAATGACGAAGATGATGAAAAAGGATCAGAAGAATATTGTGATTTTGGGAGAGCTGATGAATATTTCCCATTGTTGCAATTAAACAAATTCATGAACTACTGCAAATCATTACAATTTCCATCCTCCTCGGTGATAGTCACAGGGGAAAGTATTTCATCCTCCTCTTCTAAATTGGTCAAATCTATAGTAGGGGCATGGAGTGATGGAACTTGAACCTTCAATTTCTTGAGTGGTTTCTCCTCAACCTGAGCTTGTTCATATTGAGATTTATCAGCAACAGTAGTTACCTGAGTATCCACAACTGGTTGAGAAGTTTCGATTTCTTGAGTGTCGAATGCAGAAGTCATCCTGGTTGGCTTCTGTTTAAATTGCTCTATAGTATGTATTAAGGTCTTCACCTGCTAATCAACAGATGCTTCTGGAATACCTTCCATGGGACTTTTACCTCTATCTGTGGCTGAACTTGTTGCTATGGAAGGGTCTTTGGCTACTTGAGCCTCTTTTTCTTCCCTGTCTCTTATGATATTTTCTTGAATATCCAATTCCATTTCCCTGTAGTGTCAAACCTTGTCTCTGACTTCCTTTTAATATAATAGGATTTGACTCTTCTCTTCTTTAATTTTAGACCTATTGAAAACCTCAAAGAAAGTGTCAACTCCTTAATAAATGAAGTCATCTAGAACTACTTCATGAATATCTCCTACTTTGAAATGATTATGTTTAAGGTGGGTATCAACAATCCCCTGAGGATCATGCTGTCTCTTACTGGAGAAACCCAGCTTGAGCAAAAATATGTGATTACTGAGTTCTGATGCCCATGTGGAGGTTGGTATACCCAATGATCCAAGAGGTTGAGGAAACTTGGGCTAGATTCTTATTTTGGGCCTTGCACACTACTTGTTATCCATTTGGTCACTTTCTGAAATGATATTTCTTCAAGAACCAATCATTCAGGTACAACCTTTGGTAGCATGTGAGTAGCATTACTACTGAAGGTTCTGATGTATGAAATGTCTCACCAACATACCAATCCCCCATCATGGCTATAAGGATTTTGGCTTCAGGGGAGAAGGAAGGAGCTTCCTTACTAAAAATTAAGAAATAAACTTGACCAAGGAAGATCTCACAAATGTCATAAAATCTAGTCATGTAGTTGGCATCCCAAAACTATGCATGATAGATATGTATAGGAGGGGCTGGTAGTACCCAGTTCCATCCCAAATTAGGATAATGGAACTCAACACAAAAGATGTCAACAATGTAAGCAGAGAAGAAGAAATTAGGTTTATTCCTGGCAGTAGGTTTCTGGAATTCTTGTATGGTCATTTTGATCTCTAAAGAAAGGATTGAAGCCCATGGGAGAGACTCGCCTATGGTTATAACATGATGGGAAATTGGAGCCCATTCTTCTTTAAAAAAGGAACAGTTAGGAAGACTGTAGAGCCTGCACAACATTGCTTCTAGAAGGGAATAGGGTTCCTTAAACCATTCAATAGGGTACAATTCATCTTTCCTCTGGGAAATTTTTTTTGGTTCATTCATCCAGGATTTCAACATTTCATCTAAATTGTACCTAGACTTAGCAGCTTTGATGAAATCAACATTAAGGAGCTGTCTAAATGGTTTGAGAGCATAAATTTTTACAAAAGTCTTAGAACAGAAATTTGTGAGTAGAAACCTAGTGCTATCATTGAAAGAACAATCTTTTAGATTGGCATGATCAATAATCCACTTGACCACGTCGTTCTAGGGGAGAATGGCAGGTCTTGCAGCAATCATATGGATGCCAAACTCCCTAATTTTCTTGTAAATGGGTTGGTCATCTCAAATATTTGAAAGATCGTCATTATAGAAAATGGAATAGATTTTGGACCAATCTTACTGGTAAGTCTCACTAACCCAGCCATTGGTATTAGAGAAGAGACCTAAATTCAGGTCTTTGGTCAGCATACATTTCTGCAACTTTTTACACCAGGTGATTCGAGGGATTTTTGAGGTGGACATATTCTGTTGGATGCATAAGCCAGAAATTAAAACTAATTTATATTGGAACAATAGTAAATAATTCAAATTAGGAAGGGTGACTCAGAAACTTACCTGTGACCAAAGCGAATGGTGGTAAATTTGCTTGGTTAAAAACTCCAAAATAAATTCACGCAACACAACGAGTTACAGTGGTAAAAATGATGAAGAAATTATAAAAAATACCATCATATATATAATTTGCAGGAAATAATTAAGATTGTAGGATAAGGATAAAAACAACGGTCATGATCAAACTCTATGGGATGCGGGATCTAAACAAAAATTTGAATTTTATTACTCATTCTGTAACCCGCATTCTGCATTTGCGTCATGCAAGATGCATGATCACAAAAACAATTAAACTTTATTCAAATATTTCCACATCTTGCATTCCTCATTTTGTGAGATGCGGGATCCGAGAGCACGCAAACCAACTGAAATAACAAATGACATCACGAATCCCAAATTCTACACTTTTGTTGGATGCGGGTTGCAGGTTGACCAAAACATATTCATAAATTTTTTTTTGTCATCCCGCATTTCGCAACTTGCGGGTTGCGGGGTGCGGGTTGCGAGATGAGGAGATTCAAAACTATATGACTGCAAAACCCTGCATCCCACAAGTTGTGGGTTGCGAGGTGCAGATTATGGGATGTAAGCAATTCCAAGAAAAAACAAGTCTTCCACAACTCAAAAACACACAAATCAGGCATAGATTTTTTTAAGTTTTGATTAAGTCAGAAGATTACAGAAGCAAAGACAAATGTAATAGAAGTCATGAAATGGAAAAAGGATTCTAATAAGTCACATTTGTATGTGTAATTGGGCTCCCATGTAAAAATAACATGGGATGTATTGTACCTACAACACGTCCACAAGCATCCTTGTCCTAGGCCTTAATCACAGTCTCCGTTGGAATATGTCCCACAAAATACACTAGCAGTATATGAATTTTCAAATTTTCAAAAGCCAGAACATATTTGTGAACTTGAATAGCAACAATAAATGCATCAGGAGGGATTTTATTACTGCATTCAGGATGTGAGCTTCAACTGGGCCTTGGAAGGAACCATGTTATCCAGTTCTTTGCATAATTCCCAGAATAACATTATCATGTTGTGGAGTGACCATTTGAACAACCTCTACAACCTTATGACTAGTATGAAAGTTTTCAGGCTTTGGCCTGTGTGAATTCCATGCTACCCAAAAATAGTAAATGACACAAAGTGTCGATAACTTCAGCATTAAAACCTGGATTTCTACACAATATGAAATCACCTCAGAAATCCTGGACTCAAAGCTCCCTCCAAGTTTATCCACTTTCATCTCTGAATATCTTTGGTAGAAATGCTTAGTAAATAAGGATACAAGACTTGAAAACATATTATAAGCAACCTTAATAAGGACAAAAGTCTAAAATACATATAATGGTTCCAAAATGGCCAGCCACTAAAGTTGAAAGTCCAACCTTTAATCGTTGTCCTTGATGATGCATAAATATATTCTTCTAAGCTTCCCATGTCAGTGTCATTCATGCATCAGAATTTCTTTATCAACATAAATATCTTATAAGTAATTGAGTCATGGATAATTTCAGGTTTCCATGTATTGAATCAGTAATCAGTTACCGCTCAGGTATTAGCTATTGAATCAATATTCAATTACTTTTTAGTACATAGGTATTAGGTTGTAAATATATGCACCGGCTGATGTTTTCATAGGAATCTGTGGTTAGGGAAAAAAAATTTAGTGTCCATGTCCATATGTGCATGAATTCATACATCACTAGAGACCATTGATAGAAAACCCGTTATAGAGGATAGAAGGGAATTGCATACAAGTATTGCAAATCAAAGAAGATAAAAATACAAAGGTTATGTCTTGTCAATATGTGTGTATGTAGCTATTCTTTGCTTTTAGTGATTGAGAAAAATATATTTCCAATTAAAAGCAAAAAGGTGGCCATTGTCCCATTTTACAGGGCATGAGCATTTTCTATTTAGTATTGGAGACCATATTTTAAACTCTAAAAGTTCCATAAAATTAGAATGCATGTTGCAATAAAGAATCACATACAGGCATATACTTCATTGATCTTAGATCCAAACACTGAACAAAGGACTCATAAGTAGTTGAAAGAACATTTATATCATGTGGATCCCATGCTCCCCCAGACAAGTAGTGTAGCATGTCGGTTGGCTGCTGGGATAGTACCTATGTCTCACAACACAATGACATTGAGCTTGCACATATTAGTATCGACAATGAATATAAATTTCAATCATCATATCAATCAAAATAATTTATTTGAGAATGCCATATTTTAGGATATTAATTTTTAACAGTCAGCCATTAGCTCTCGAGTCTCTACCATGGTATTCTAAGGTCTGTGAAAAGTAGCAACCTAAGTAAAACATAAGTTCCATGACAAAATAATATGTTTATGGCATGTACTCAGTAAGCTCGGCTATTTTGACGTCCGCGGACTTCATGTAACAAACAAGAGGAATGCCAAAATAGGTAGGAGTCACAAGAATTTGTTGAGCCTGTCAACATTACAATGAGTGTTGGTCAGGAAATCATTTTAGAATATAGCATCACATTTTAAAGACATTGAAATTGTATGTGTAGTGATTAGTGCTACATAGCTCTTGAATTCTTCACACAAAATGGCAAGTCAGTTACCACCATTAAATGAAAAGGGATGGGCAAGACTCTAGGTGTCTATTCTTTCCATTGTCCAAAAGGACCCACTGAGGGAGATGATGATTCAAAAGGAAATAAAAAGTCAATGACCCGGCGAGTCATAGAATGAGGTAAGCATTTCAGTTTTAGAAAACAAAAAGACCTAGCACAAACAACCTTTATAGAAGTACAAATTTAGGAATATAGGAAGATATATTGGACCAAAGAAATGTAGTAATGGAGGGCATTAGAAGCATAAAAGTCTGAAAGATGAATAGCTATTAGCAATCAACAGGAAAATAATCGTGTATATATGTTGTTGAAACTAAGAGAAGATAATTTTGTTTAAGAACAAACAACTTGAACAAAAGAAACAAGGCTATAGCGATTACTGGAACAACAATCACTGAGAGACATCCAAATAAAGTTCTTATGTAAAGAATAGATAAAACCACAATGCTAGACTGCACTCTTTAGATATTATGGAAACAAACTACAAATGGTGTAAGGAAAACCAAATTTAGCAGAACTAAATCATATTATGAACTTCAGTGGAAGAGAAGTTCAACTTTTAAACTATATTATGAACACAGTCTTTTAAGCTTTTGCTACTAGCATAAATCCATGATAAATAAAGATTTCTTATGTATAGAAAACTTGTTTTTTATAATTCAAAATCAAAATTATATGAGCAAACATATATATTTTTAATTATTTTTATTAAATATGTGGGTTCTTATCTTGTTTCCTTTGGAAATAAAAATATGGAGGGTATAATATCAATAAAAATGGAGCATGCTTTGTCATTCTAGGGTACTCACTGATTTGGGGAATTCTATCAGCCCCTGCATGATCTCCACAAACCCTTCTCTGCCTCTGCAAATGCTCGGACCATTGCAAACCCTCCTCTGCCTCTATGAACCCTGGGACTATTGCAAATCCTCCTCTTTTGTGCGACCTCCGACAACAAGTGTCGTGACCTCTAGCAACATGTAATCTGCAAAGCTATGGAAACATGGTGTTTGCATGTCACAAGGATGTAGATAGCGGCTGTGATATGTTTTCGTGGGGTTTAT
>LPNX010636011.1:67814-118074 GCA_001517045.1 Pseudotsuga menziesii
TTCAATATAACGATGTGTGATATCTATACATGATTGTATATACAAATGTGAACTAGAATTCAACCATTGACATTGTTGTTTCCCCTTCCCAATTGCTTGAACATACAATTGGGTTAAGGATAGACTCCCACAGAAATAAAATAGCGTAAAAGCTCTAAGATAGATTCCAATTGTTTAATTCAATGTATTCCTTAGAACTTCCATGGTCCATGTAAAACTAACCAAGATGTCAAAGATAAAGAGTTCCAAACTTAAATTGATTGTAGTTTTAAGAACTTGGATGGGACAATAGTACTAGACACAATTGTTGACATTTTTTTATGCCTTGTTTCATTTCCTAAGCCTATAATTGGTTTAATGATGGTCCTATATTCATGAAATTAAAAATCAATTGTAAGTTTAGAGAATTTAAGGGGGTATCTAGTCTTACTTTGAATTGGCCTATTGACAACCTAGCCATTCTTTTAGTGAGGAGCTTGAAAAAAAAGATTTTACTTAAACCTTAAATCAACAATGATAAAATAAGAAAATATAGGGAAAAACTATATTTTACAACAAAGAGTAAATTAAAATATTGGAACTTATGTTATGAGAAACTGTTTCACAAAATTTTGCATGGGAAGTCTGATAAACTTATTACATGGATGGATTAACTCGATATTAAAAATATGTTCTTTTTTGAACAAACAGCTCTAAAAGTTTGATGATTTAGGTCAATAAATGTTCAGACTTACGTTAATCATACTTGTCAAACAAGATAAGACATATCAAGGCCATCTAAAATGATAAAGAGAGAAAGAATAATCATAGCATGAAATAAATACAAGATGTTTGAAAAGCTACACAAAATTGACAAAAATGCCCAAAAATATCAAGGCAACATGTAAACAATAGGAAGAATGGTCAAATACATGAAAACAATATTGCATGTATGAATCATAGTGTTGAAGAGCTATCAGCCAATATTTAATTTACAATAGATATAAGTTATTGTTGGAGACATTTACCACCATACACGCTCTTTTTGGTCAAATTGGCGTAGTTAAACCACTATCCTAAGTATTATTGACATTAATTGACATCAATGGAGCATTAAATGTCATCATCTAGTCACACTCATGCCTACCTTGAGTCAAGGAGGATAATTTATCCTTCTCCTACTTTTAGCGAGGCTAACTGGAGCACTCCAGGGGTGATCTAAGTGATATTAATGCACCTAATTGCTAACTGATGGTTACAATCAGTTAAACAGGTCAGTGAAGGATCCTCCTTTAATTTAATTGATTATTTAATGATTAATTAATGAACTAGAGTCAATAGGAGCACCTCCACCAACTTCTGATGTTCAGTACAACTTTAGTTAACCCGATCGAGGTTCATTGGAGTCATTGATGCACTACTACTTGATGGTTGGCTTGCTGTGACATGTGTCTGACCTCTTTCAGTTAAGACTCATTCATTTATTGCACTCTGACTTCAGTTAGGGATCAGTTGAGTCAATTAGGGTTTTGATTAGTGGTTAACTTGAGTGTTGACTATGGTTTACATCCAGTTAAGCTAGACTCACTCATTCAATTCGAATTACCTCCTTGAGAATTTGAATTTCTTTGTCATTCATGCTTGTAGCATGACATTGAATTGTAATCATTCATTCTTTATGTGAATACAGAGCAGCTACTATTCCTGTAAATCGATTACACCATTTCATGAGTTATTTGTTGATTAATCTTTGATGAGATTGATGTTTTGTTCATAGATCAATATGCAAGATTAATATGGTATTATAGCTTATGGCGGGATGAATATCTATCTCTCAAAAACAAGCTTTTTGATAGATTTCTGCTTGAAATTTGAGCAATAGCTCAAAAATCCAGTACTGCACCAGAAGCCAAGGCTTACCACTTAATACCCCAAGTAAAGAACTTGTTGATCAATATTGCTTGATTGACTATGCTGGGTGTGATGAAAACCTAAAATGTGCAAGCTATCCAACCTTACATTGCCCTTTCTATTTTGATTTTCATATTTCTACAGGTGAAGCATTCGCTCCAGCAGATCCAGATGGCCTCCTTAGTAGATATCTTGACTCCATACAATTTCCACTCATGGAAAGCTGATATGGAGATTCAGTTGTTCTCCAAAGGACTCTTTAGAGTCACCATGGACATTGAAGATGAGCCCAGTTCAGTGATAGAAAAATCAAGCTTCTTGAACAAGAAGGATGAAGCCTTTGGTTTCTTGTGCCTCTCTATTTTTGAGGATCTTCTTTTCCATCTTGCAGGATTGAAGAATCCAAAAGAAATATGGGACAAATTGGAAAATCTATACGGAAACATTATGAATTGAGAGTTTACCAGCTTGAAAATGAATTAATGTCTCTCGAGCCCTCCAATTTCGAGACTCTGAATGACTTCTTCACAAAGTTTAAGCATACTGTTTTACTCTTGAAGCAATGCAAAGTGGAAAAGGAGGATGATTAGCTCATCCTCACCATACTCTCCAAGCTTGGGGATGATTATTCAGTTTCTGTTTCTACATTCTGTGTGGGGAAGCTCACAACCCCTGGATGGAAGATGCCTACACTCAATTCCTTCAATGAGTCCCTAACAAGTGAACATGACATGCTTTTCCAGATGGGGATCATCAAATCTTCCCGTGATCAAGCCCTTCATGTCTTAGGGCCCAAATATCTTAAGGGTAAAGGAAATCAGAAAAAGAACCCAAAAACTAAATTTGATTCTCCTAAACCTAGAGTTGAAAATCAACAACATGATGAGTCTTCCAACTCAAGGAAGAACAAAGGAAAAGGGAACCATGGAAAGGAAAAATTCAAGTGTTCTTATTGTGGGAAGGGATTCCACCCTGAACATTCCTGCATGAAGAAGAAGCTTGATGAAGAAACCTCTCTCCTTGAGAGAAATCACATCAATCTTTTGGAGAGCTTTTGCAGGAGAGATCAACAAGATTGGGAACCACAGCATCAAAAAGGTCATTCCCTCATGGCAATCACTTCGAAGTCCAAAGCACTCTTGATTGATTCTATAGCTTCGAACCACATGACGGCTGGAAGAGACTTATTTTCATCCTTGGAGACCAGAAAATCCATACTCATCCACATGGGAGATGACTCCACCATCATTTTAGAAGGACAAGGTATTGTTGATCTTGAAAATGGTTTTTTTTCAAATGTTTTGTATGTAACGTCTCTGGAATCAAATATCCTTAGTTTCTATCAGATAACACATACATGAGTTCCTAAGATAGTTTATTTCAGCCCAAATTATTTTTATATAACAAAAATCGCATACGGGAAACTCATTTCTAAAGGCCTTGCAAACCATCATGCAAAATCCTATGAGTTCTCTCACTTTGTTACGGATGCAAAGCCCACCACTTTGCTAACTCATGGAAATGAGGTTAGTAGGATATGGAATGAGAGGTTTGGCCATCTTAATTTCAAATATTTGCAGCAATTATAGAAACACTCCATGGTTGAAGGCCTCTTGGTCATCAAGGAAACCATGGGAATTTGCAAGGGCTATGTGATTGGAAAACACCCTGAGCACAAGTTCGATTGGGGGAAGGCAAACAGAGCTACATGCATATTGGGGATGATACATTCTGGTATCTGCAGTCCAATGCCTGTCACATCCATGAATGGATCAAGGTATATTCTTACTTTTATTGATGATTTTTCAACATACACATGGGTCTTCTTTCTCAAAAAGAAGTCTGAAGTATGTGAAAAATTTTATGAATTGAAGGTCTTAATCGAAAATGCCTCTAAGATTAAGATCAAGATATTAAGATCTGATATGGAGGGGAGTATGTCAATAATTAGTTGCTGCAAATATTCTCCCAAAATGGTATTCAGGTCCAACATTCAATCCGCCGCACTCCCTAGTAGAATGGAGTAGAGGAAAGGAAGAATCGGTCTCTCAAGGAGATGACCACCTGTATGTTGGAATCCAAGAAGCTTGCTGAAAATTTGTGGGCTGGGCCCATGAATTCTGTAGAATACATTCAAAATAGGTTTCCACACTCATATATGGAAGGGAAGACCCATTTTGAAGCATACTTTGGACACAAGTCGGATGTGTTGAACCTACGGGTGTTTGGGTCCACTGCATGGGCCCAGATTCCGCTTGATAAAAGAAGGGCTTTGCAACAGCAAAGCATAGAATTTTTGTTGATTGGGTATCCTGATAAATATAAAGGTTTAAAGATTCTAGATATCAAGACTGAACATATCATCATTGAGATAAGTGTCAAGTTCGATGAGCCTCTTCAGGAGGTGGAACTAGTGAAGGAGAAAACTGTTGAATTTCGTTCCTATTCTACTGAATATTTGGATGATGAAATTAGGGATGATGACCCTGATTTGGATCCTATTATTTCTAATATCAGTGTGCATCAATAATCATATTCTAAATCAGAACCTTAAGTGTGAAATCATCTTCCTACATGGGCCCGATAGACACTCTCCTACACAGGAGACAACATTGGAAATCGAGGTGATCCAATGAGAACCTGATCTGATTTCCAAAGAGTAGGTATTGCAATTTCCTATCCTAATAATTTGATGTCCAAAACTTGCTATTTGTTGATTATTTCAGATCCAAAATCCTACTACCATGCTCGGAAGGATCCGAGATGGCAAGTTGCCATGGATGAAGAGATGAATTCTCTTCAGAAAAACACTACTCGGGAGCTAGTTTCTCTTCCTCCGGGAAGGAAATTGATTCAATGAAAGTGCGTGTTTTGGACCAAGTTTTATACTGATGGAAGAAACTGAAAATATAAGGAAATTATGGTAGAAAAATGTTTCTCTCAGATCCAAGGAGTGGACTACCATGAGCCCTTTCCATCGGTTGCAAAAATGGACTTCATCCACCTTGTTTTGGCAATTTCCGCATCCAAGCACTGGGAAGTGCATCACATGGATGTTAAGTCAGAATTTCTACATGGAGATATTCATGAGGAGATATACATGAAGCATCCTGAGGGATACATCACTGATCCATCTTTGTTTTGCAAGCTAAAGAAGTCACTATACAAGTTAAAACATGGCCCAAGAGAGTGGTATTCCGAGATGGATGCCTTCCTTCTCTCGCAAAAATTTAAAAGGTGTAGATCAGATCCAAATGTGTATTTAAAATAGTGTGATGCTCATAAAATTATCATTTTTTTTATATATTGATGACTTACTGATCACATGTATCACATTTGCCTCCATTTCAGCCATCAAAACTGCTCTCCACAATGCCTTTCAAATGAGTGATTTGAGGCTTCTAAAACAATTTTTGGGGCCCGAAATTGAGCAAAATTCTGATGGGATTATGGTCACTCAATCCAAATACATTTCAAAATTGTTATTCAAGTTTAACATGGCTGAATGTAGGTCTACACCATTCCCTTTCCTTTCAAGGATCAGCTTTGAAGAAGGAAAAAGCACACCTCCCATGGACTGCACTATCTATCGACAGCTGATTGGTAGCTTGTTGTACTTGAAACATTATTGGACTGATATTTGTTATGCCATAAATTCTGTATCAAGATACATGTATCAGCCTCATGATATTCATTGGAAGGCAGCCAAGAGGATCCTCCAGTATATTCAGGGAACCAGGACCTACGACATTCACTATGCTGCAGACTCCGAGCTAGAGCTGGTTTGATACACAGATTCCAATTGGGCGGGTGATTCTAGTGTACAGAATTATACTTTTGGATATGTATTAATGTTTGGTGGTGGCCCCATTTTCTATTCAAGCAAAAACCAGGATTCCATATCACTATCTTTAGCAGAGGCTGAGTATCGAGGAGCGGTGAATGCTTACATCCAAGCAGTTTGGTTGCAAGGAATTATTTCAAAGTTTTATCTTGGTAGTACTTTGTTCACTGTCCTCTGTTGTGACAATCAAAGTTCTATTAAGCTATCCACAGATCCGGTTACCAGACAGAGCAACAAGCACATAGAGATCCACATGCACTATATCAGGGGGCTAGTGCAGGACATGACCATCATTCTGCAATACTGCCTCACTGATTAGCAAATTGCAGACATATTCACCAATAGATTTAAAAAAAAGAAGTTCACTTACCTCCGTTCATTATTGGGGGTGTGTTCATCATGGTGATTCAGACTACTTTCAGTGTTTATCTTGAGGGGGGGTTTTTCCCACTGGGTTTTCCCTCTTTTCCTCACTTAGTTTGTTTTGAGAATTGTTTCAGTTTTAGCATTGCACAGGGTGACCTATGGCCTTAGTTTCCAGGGTCCTAGCATTTTTATGCATTTGAGTTTTCTCACTCCTCCTAAGTATAGCTTAAGGAGGGGTGTTGGAGACATTTACCACCATAAACACTCTTTTTGGTCAAATTGGCCTAGTTAAACCACTGTCCTAAGTATTATTGACATTAATTGACATTAGTGGAGCATTAAATGTCATCATATAGTCACACCCACTCCTACCTTCAGTCAGGGAGGCTAACTTAGCCTTCTCCTACATTTGGGGTGGCTAACTGGAGCACTCCGGGGGTGATCTGAGTGATATTAATGAAACTAATTGCTAACTGGTGGTTACAATTAGTTAAATAGGTCAGTGAAGGAACATACTTTCATTTAATTGATTATTTAATGATTAATTAATGAACTGGAGTCAACAGAGGTGCCTCCGCCAACTTCTGATGTTTAGTTCAACTTCAGTTAACCTCATCGGGGTTCATTGGAGTTATTGATGCACTACCACTAGATGGTTGGATTGATGTGACATGTGTCTGACCTCTTTCAGTTAAGACTCAGTCATTTATTGCACTCCGACTTCAGTTAGGGATCAGTTGAGTCAATTATGGTTTTGATCAGTGGTTATCTTGAGTGTTGACTATGGCTTACATTCAATTAAGCTAGACTCACTCATTCAATTCGAATGACCTCCTTGGGAATTCAAATTGCTTTGTCATTCATGCTTGTAGTATCACATTGAATTGTAATCATTCATTCTTTATGTGAATACAAAGCGACTACTATTCCTGTAGACCGATTACACCATTTCACGAGTTATTTGTTGTTTAATCTTTGATGAGATTGATGTTTTGTTCCTAGATCAATATACAAGATTAATAGTTATATGCCTTATATGCCTTGATACTTCGTCTCTATAGCGATGTTCTTGGACTTTCATTGCAATAGCAACAAATTGTTGTCAGAATAGAGACAAAAGTTAAAGAACATTGCTATAGCGACAAATGTCGGCCTTAACATCGATACTTCGTACCTATAGTGACATTCTTGAACTTTCATCACAATATCAATGAATCATTGTCGGAATTGCGATGAAAGTTCAAGAACATCGCTATAGCGACGAATGTCGAGGCCATTTTCAATTTTTTCCCAAAAATTTAAACTATTTTTTGACGAAAACAATGTTTTTAACTTTTTGTGGAAAAATTTCGTGGGAAAATTGAGCCATTTGTAGTAGTTCCTCATGAATAACCTACCCCTTCAACCAAAAAAATCAAGGAAGGTTACCATCACATATGGGCCAGCATCCCAAAGGAAGAGGAAAAAGAAGAGCACACACCTGAACTTCTGAAAAGAGACTATCATAGTATTTCTAGTGATAATTCACTTTGTCCTTGCTGAAAGAGGAATAAAAATGATGACAACCTCCAAGGAGAATTTCAAAAGATAAAATCTCTGACCGATGAAGGATAGATGAATACTAGGGAGATAACCCAAGAATGGGTTCTAGATATGAGTAAATAATTTCGAGTACACAACTACTCTAGTGAAATGAAATCACGTCTATGCATCTATAATTTAAATGGAAAAACAGTTAGATGGTGGAGAGACCTAAAGCATACCAAAAAGGATGAGGTAAAATAAATTCAATGGAGTAACTTTCGCAGAACATTTCAAGAGAAATACATGTTTGAGAGATTCTTCGTCGAGAAAGTGAAAGAATTTAATGAGTTATGGATGGGCTCCATGACCATGGATTAATTCATTAATATATTTTTGGATATGTTACACTATGTTCCTTACATAAAGGATGAAAACGTGAAGATACAACAGTTTTTAGGATGTCTTCCTCCCAATTCTCAAGAGAGAATTGAGTTTAACATGCCTAAAAATATGGACACTACCCTACACAAAGATAGGATTTTCTATGAGAATCGGAAGCTAAAGCATGAAAACTTCAATAGAATTCGATACATGTCTAGAACCTTCTTGGAAAATCACAAAGTTGGTTTTAAACCACCATCGTACACATAATAGAACAACAACTTTCCATGCAATAAGAACTTCAACAAGAAAGGTACAAGGCCAAATGTGCCTGCACCAAATACCAACTGACCAGCACCAAACATAGGATCTAATGTTTCCCCGTTGCAAATTAAATGTTGGAAATGCATTAGAGAGAATTTAAGATAAAAAATGGGCCTCCTAAGAGATGTACTACAAAAATATAAGATATATTAAAATATTATGAGTTAGGGGTTTTATTGGGTAGGTATATATGACAACTCATCTCCTACACTACTTTTTATGCACAATATATATAACCATGGTTGAGTTACTTTTCTAAATTGACTATAAATAAAATTAATAAAATAACTCTACAATGATGTGATTAAGATTCACTGTAAATTCCCCAAAAATTATTGTCCTTTAGCATTTATTTGTATTGAACTTGTAAATAAAATTAAACAAAAATGAATTTAATTTATATGCATAACTAACATATTTTTTTCATATAAATATCATTCATGAATTTAATTTATTTTAAAAGTACAAGATTTAATATATATTAGTTTGACATTATGATATTAAATACAATTGAGTGAATATATAATTTAAAATTAAAAAACATGAAAATGACAATATATTATTTTATAAAAAAATGTGAAAAGACATGTTTATGAATTATGAGTACTTTACTTGAAAATGACAATAATATTATTTTATGAGAAAGTGAAGTGTGAGTAATTTACTTGAAAATAACAATAATATTATTTTATGAGAAAGTGTGAAATGACTTTTATTGTGAGTACTTCACTTTATGACTTAAAAGTACTTGTACCACTACCTTGGTTAACTATGGCTTTTCATCCACCATAGAAAATGTGACAAATAACCATTCTTAACTCATGCAATGCCACCTCAACCATGGGGGATGATGTCATCTACTAGAATGTAATTGGTTGATTTTTATAGTACATTTTGGTCCTTTTGAGGCCCATTTTTTACCTCAAATTCTCTCTAATGACAAGGACCCCACTATGTCAGAGATTGTACCGACAAGAATAATGGAGTCTTGCACAATCTACAGGAAGACCCAACAATAAAGGACATAGCTAGGACACCAAGGATTTATGTATATTTGGATGACCGACAAGCAGACCACCAAGCTACTATGGTCAAAATAGAAGGTACGATTTCAAACACTTCTATTTCAATTATGATTGATCCTGGTGCTTGTCGAAGCTATGTATGACAAAAAATTATTGAAACATTTAAACTGGACATAGTTAGACATGAGAAACCATGGCTTGTATAATTAGCCACTAGTATGAAAATAAAGGTTTTAGAAATAGTAAGAGACTGTGAGGTAAAATTGCACGATTACCTTGCTAGGATAGATTTGAATATCTAACCCTTTAGATCGTACGATGTACTTATCAGCATGGATTCCTTGGAACAAAACCATGTCATGATTGACTCTCTAAATAAGTTAATATTGTGCACGGATAACCAAGGGAATCAGACAAACATTCAAGGGATACCGAAGAAGGTTTATGTTAGACAAATATCTGCCTTAAAGGTGAGGAAGTGATTTAGGAAATTCTGCAAACCTTTTTCAGTAAACATCCACGATGTAGAAGCTGAGAGAGAGAAACACATCGAGGACTTTCCGGTTCTAGTAGAATTTATGGATGTATTTTCTGAGGAAATATCTGGATTACCACCAAAATAGGACATGTATTTTTCCATGGAACTGACACCAGGGTCAGTACCAACTTCAAAATCCCCATACCACTTGAGTGCACCAGAATTGATGGAGCTCAAACTCCAGCCGCAAGATTTGTTTGAGAAGGGTTTTATTCAACTGAGTGTGTCCTTTTGGAAAACACCTATACTCTTTGTGAAGAAGAATGATGGTACAATGAGAATGTGCATTTATTACCTCCAACTTAATAATATGACCATCAAGAAATTTTACCCACTCCTAAGAATCAATGACTTGTTTGATCAAGTCGAAGGAGAAAAGTTATTTTCAAATATCGACCAGTTGTGCGGATACCATCAAGTATGGATCTGCGATGAATATATACATAAAACGACCTTTCGAATGTGATACGACCACTACGGGTTTGTAGTAATTCCTTTTGTGCTAACCAAAGGACCAATAATTTTTATGTGCATGATGAGCAATATCTTCGGTAAGTTCCTAGATAAATTTTTATTGGTATTTATAGATGACATCCTAGTTTACTCTAAGAGTAAAGAGAAACATGAGGAGCATCTCTGTATAGTACTATGGGTCTTATCAAAACACCAACTTTATGCTAAATTTAGTAAATTTGATTTTTACAAACCACTGATATAGTACCTAGGTAACATCATTTCTGAGAAGGGAATAATCAGTTACCCAAAAAATATAAAATCCTTAGAGGATTGGACTACCCCTACCTATTTAACTAATATTACATCATTTTTGCGATTAGCGAGATACTACCAAAACTTCATCGAGAACATTTTGAGAAATCTTTGTCCCATGAACACCTTACAAAATAAGGCAAACAAGTTCTTATGGATGACCAAGTGCGAGGAAAGTTTTCAGAAGCTTAAACAACTTTTGACTACTACACCAATATTATGAATTGCGGATCTCGGCGGGGATTTCATTGTTTGGACAAATGGAAGGAAGGAAGGACTTAGATGAGTCCTCATGTAGAACAATTGCATGATCTATTACGATTCACAAAAATTAAAAGAACAAAAACAAAATTATCCCACCCACGATATTGAGTGAGTGGCTATTATCCATGCCTTGGAGATGTGGAGGAACTATCTGATGAGGAAGAAGTTTCTTCTGAAGACAAACAACACGAGTCTAAAGTATTTGTTTGAATAGCCAAATCTAAATTCCAGGTAGGCCAGATGGTTGGCCTTCCTTAGTGAGTACCATTTCAAATTAAAGCATATAAAGGGAAAGTAAAATAAAATTGTGGATTCTTTAAGTCGACGAGCTCATATGTTATATGAGGTAAATTTAAGTCAAACCAAGTCAGATTTGAATGAGAGGATCATAATGGAAAATAGAGTTGATCGTCTCTATGTTGAAATCCTCAAGAATGTCTAAGAGGACATGTTGTTTCAACATTAGAAAGAGTATGAGGTAAATGATATCGGACTATTGAGGTCTAAAGAGAGATTGTATGTTTCAGAAGGAAGGGACATCAGGGCCAGCATCCTCATGGAGTTCCATCAAAAAACCTACTTAGAGAGTCTGAGATATCAAAATATGACAGCGGTAGTAAAGAAACACTTTTTTTGGCCTAATTTAAAGGCTGACATAGCATTATTTATCGCAAAATGTCAAGAATGTTAGCTAGTCAATGCTGAGCACCAACATCCTTCAAGATTTCTACAACTGTTACCCATTCCAGAATGGAAGTGGAAGGTCTTTAGTATGGATTTTATTATTGGTCTACCAAACAGAAAGAAGCAAAATTATTCCATCATTTCACTGGTTGACAAGTTATCTAAAGAGAAACACTTTATCCCAGTTAAGTCATCTTGCAAGCTAGTTCACATTGTCAACATTTTCTTAAAGGATATATTTAGATTGCATGGGATACCAGAGGTAATCATCTTGGATCGAGAAATGAAGTTTACTAAAAAAAATTTGCAGATCTTTATTCTTTGGATTAGATATGTAGTTAAAATTTAGTATTGCTTACTACCTGCAAACGAACCGGTAGACAGAATGGGTAAACCATATTTTGGAATACATGATTAGAATATTTTTTATGAACAACCACGCCAAGTGGGAGGATTATCTGCACCTCATAGAATTTTCATATAATAACAGATACCATACCTCTGCAAATATGAGTCCCTTCGAGTTAATCTATGATTGAAAGTGTAGAACACCGGTTACTTGGGATATCCCAATGGACCAACTAATGTTAGGGCCCAACTTACTAAAGCACTTGGACCAATTAGCCACCAAAGTTCAATAGAACCTTAAAGAATCACAAGACTACCAAAAGAGTTACACGGATAAGAAAAGAAAAGATAAATATTATGATATCGACAAACATGTTTACTTAAAAGAAAAAGAAAAGAGAAGCTCACTGATCTTGGGAAGATGCCGAAAGTTGGCACCAAGATTTTGCGGATCCTTTGAGATACTGATGAAGAAAGGGCCAGTAGCATATGAATTAGCACTACCTTCTCATATAAAGGTTCACAATGTTTTCAACTCATCCTTATTGAAAAAATATGTATATAATACTAAACATGTTATTGATTGGTCCTTGTTACAAGTGGAACCTGAAGGGGAGGTTGTTTCTGAATCCCTTCATATACTAGATAAAAGAGAAGTAAATATCAGGAGTCGCACCATAATCCAATTGAAACTACAATGGAAACACTTTGAAGTTGATGATACTACATGGGAGAATGACGCCACCATGAGAGAAGCTTACCCCACCTTATTTCTTGACTTCATTCCTAGTCCCTAGAACACAAGAACGGTGTTGTTCAACTAAGCAGGGAGGGATGTAACATCCCAAATTTTGAACTTAACAACAATGGGAATGACTCCCATTTCACATCAGTACATTGATGTTTATATTGTATATTGGGTGTAAGGTCCCACTGCACATATGTATGATGATTTGTTAGATATATTGGGTGTAAGCCAAATGCACATGCTTTTTTAGTATGTATGTGATTTCATATCTTGGGCATGGACCTTGATAGACAAGATTATTGTCATAGTATGATGTACTGGATAAATTGTGTGATTTACCTTAAAATGCATATACTAAGATGATTATGGTTATAGAATTCCTAGAAGATGAATGCACGATTGATGTTTATAATGTGTTGGGCATGGACCCTGAAGCACATGAGTGATGAGATTTTGTATTGAGTGCAAGCTCTGGGGCACATGAGTGATTTGTTTTCTTTGTTGAGCGCCAGCTATGGAACACATGAATTATGAGATTTTTGTGTTGAGCATAATATCTAAATCACATGAAGTATAAGAATTGGAAGTGTTGGGCATAAGCCCTAGAGCATTTGAAATTGATGTTGAGCATAGGATCTGGAACATCAGATCCTTGGCCATTATATCCCTAGGTGTATTATATAAGAACATCATAGAATTAGTGTTGAGAGAGAGGCTCTGAAATTGAACTAAAAGTAACTCCCAATTTTTAGTTGTAATGTCCCTTTTTTGGAAATTTTGGAGAAATGCACAAGTTGGGAAAATTTTGAGCTTAACTAGTCATGACTCTAGAGGGTTCCATCTTTCACCAAATGGTATGGAATTCGAAAGGAGATGGTATGGTGAATATTAAAAAATCCTAAGGTGGTTTTTGGATACTTTGTATTGGTATTTATACCTGTGCAAACTTGTTTTGGGCTAATGACAAAAAACCAAAGTTTCTAGAAAATTATGTTCAAATCCCCCCAAGGGTGATGGCCAAAATAGCTCTCCAAATCAAGTATGAACCTCCCAAATTTAAGAACAAAATATGGGAATGAGTATCAGACATAAATGAATTTACTTAATAATGTTTATTAAGTTATGCAAATGAATTATGGTCTTCAACATTTGTAAGGTAGTTTTCAGTGAAATTGTTTATGGGGAAATCACATAACTAGCTTCATTTTGACCTATGAAAGGTGGAGTTAAAGATTCAGATAAGTATATGACATATAGGGACCATATATAAAATACCAATGGATTCCAAAGTTGTATTAAACACCATATAAATACGTTCATACAAGTATGGTATAAACGCATTTAGTATGGGGGTCAAATACATGAAAACTAGTGAATTAGTATAATGGAATTGCAAGAGTTTCAAATATGGATTTCTTGGATTTCGACCCACAGATCATAGGGAAATGAAATTCCAGAGTAACAAATCATATATGGATGTCTCAAAATTATCAAACTCAGCCTTAACATCCTGTTGGGTGTTATAATGTCTTAATTAATTCACCTAATGTTTAATTATCGTCTGAGGTTGGTAAACTTAAAGTTGGTACAAAGTATATGTGAAGGTAGAAGGGTTCCTATGGTGTCATCAAAATATTTTAACAAAGAAAATATCAAAATATATTTCAAAATGAAAAATTGAGTCAAACTCTTATAAATTCAACTATGAAGGTCATCAAACCAAAATAGAGTATTATATTAGAGCAATATCAAGCTATACTACTCTACTCTATGGACACTTCCTGAAAGATAAAGATATAAACACTACTATTATACTCTTTATAGTAAAACCTATTAATTAACTATTCTTAACCATTTAAAAAACTAACTATACAAGGAACGATTATACTAGAAACCAACTGTACATGCAATTAACAAATGTACATAATGGTTCAAACGAAACTATCTAATTCCACTCTCCTTGATTTTTTTGTGGATATGCATTCATTGTTATTGGAACTAGAGAAGGAGTAGTGTCAAAATGGATTTAAAAAGAAGTAAAGAAACTGAATGGAATCAAATCTAACTTAACTTCTACAAATATGTGCAAACTAAGGAATGTGCAATTACATGTGATCATAAACATGATGATCTATTCTAGAAGGAAATGACTCTTAACTAAAAAAATATTATGAACAACTAATCTATTAAGAGAGAAGATTATTTTTAAAGATTACTTTCATAAATAACCAATTCTTATATGAAAAAAATGTAAGGGAAATCTATCTTATAAACAAGTAAAAGACGTTAATCAAAGAAGCAAGGAGAAAAATTAATAAAGATAACTCCTTCAAATCCTACTCTACAAATATTTTCAGTAACCACAGACTGAAAGAAACAGGTCCTACTACTATGAACAATTTACAAGGTGCTAGTGTACTTCTCTAGAGTTTAACACATCTAAATTTAAATGCAACATACAAAAGGATAAATAAATCCAAACTAAAGATATAATTACCAAACATTATAACAGTATTGAAGAAGGAAATCAGAAACCAAAAGAAACATAATCACAAATCATAACTCAAAAAATATTCAAGGTGAAAGGAGGTGAAATATAGGAATAAAAATTAATAAGTATTTAAAAAAATATAACCTATAGTCCTAATGATAAACATAACCATTATCTAACTACTTCAGTCGAAACATATTCCAAAAGATAAAGAAATAGAGCTTTAAAAAAGATTAAAACAAAACAGGAATATTGAAGCCTCAACGAAGGGCTAGATAATAGACTGGAATATGGGTCTAAATGACAGGCTGGACAGGCTGTCTGAATGACAATCTGTATAGAGAAAACAATATAAAATAGACTAAATGATCTAATTATCAATTGATCTTGTGCACATGAAAAAAAATGCATAAAGGTCAGGAAGTAAACCTACTTAGTGATCAAATTCAACAACAAAATAACTTAAGCTAATTCATGATTAGAAGGAAATTATTATCTGTTGCATTATTAAACAGACTGAAATATAACCAAATTAAATTATGACAAAATGAAATTGAATAAAAATAAACCTACTATAACTTGATCCTAAGATATCAAAGCAATATACCCTATATACTTGTTAACATAAGACTAAACAGTAAGCTGAAAAAGATTGAAATGGAAATTGAAAGAAAACTAGGTGCGCAACCGATCGCTTTTAATCTATGAAATGAGAACTAGATTAGCATTACAACATTATAATAAAACACATGATACAGGTAACAATGAAATGGACAATTACAATAATTCAATTGCATAAATAAAATGGAAATGAAACTATATTAATTGCAAGGAAAGGGATGACGAAAATACACACAAGAATGAAAACCATTGGTTGATGAGGGGACCTCTTAGCAATTAGGGTGACGCTTCCTAAACGCTTACATGAACAAGATAATATACACAGTAGGAATGTAAATTCTATTAAAAATGAGAAACAATATTACATAGTCTCTCTTTGAAATTGATTGACAGAATGTAAAAATAGCTAACTACGCTCTCGCTTAGAGGAAACTATATATAGTGTTTACATGGATGAGAAGGTTTCCCCTTTCAGTGGTTAACCTCTCCTAAATTTAGTCAACCATTATTACAACCAACTGATCGAATTCCAACACACAGAGCTTCTCCTTCTTCCTTGTGTGCTCCTTCTCCATTGCATGTGATGTGGCATGAGAATTCACTTTGACGTGGATTGGTGTCATGGTGTCGAACATAGGAGGAAAGCTAACGATCCTTCTAGAATGAAGGTCATTCTAGAATCCATACGTGTGGACACATAATAGTTGCAGATTGTTCTATCCTTTAACGCTTGGGAATCTGCCAATGAAGATTGCGCAGTTTGATCGACGAGCTAGATGGTAAGTTGCATGCACTCGGTGCATATCTAGTGTGCTGCGTGTCCAGCTATTGGCTCATTCAAAATATCATAACCTGTAAACAAATTCATACATATATCAAACGTGCTCCTAAACAATATCAAATTTAATCAATAAAATCATGAAATAATAATAATAAACTAGAACTTGCATAAATACAAATATATTCATACTTGAGGCTGAATGATAAGATGTATGATAGAAATTTGTCAAAAAGATGACAAAATGGATGTCAAAAAGTGTAATTTACTAGCCAAAAATGGTGACAAAACTAATATTAACATTCCCCCAAACCGGAGAAATGCGAGGTCCCATTAAGAAAAACAAGGAGGAGTTAGGAGGAAGGCTGAGTTGCATTAGTAGCTGTCTTCGACTTATAAGATGAAACATAGGATTTAAACTTCAAATTCTTTCCCTTATGTTTTACAAAAACACGCCTCTCCTGTTGAGACTTACGTCATGAATTGATGGCCTTGTTGAGGTCTTCGACAGATTTAACTTGCAAACACTAATCCTTATTCACTTGTCGAAGTTATGCAATTAACTTGGCATATACCTCATTCCGCCTTGTTGACCGCACCAACTCATGAGTTAATTGATCTACTTTTAGTTGGTGAGTAGTGGATGGTTCCACAGGTTGCTTGGTTTCTAGAGGCATATTCAATTCATTGGATGATATCTCAAGGTTAATAGAAGTAATTTGTTTTTCAGGAATCATTCCCTAAGCAGGTGTAGGGACGGTCTCACGAGCATCATCCTTCAACAATTCGGCCGAGATGTTCTCCAACACAAGAAAAGGTGATTTTGGGTCAGGTTTATATGCTTCGGCCATACCGTCTGGATGACCGATTTGAATATCTGGCTGAACCATGGTCTGGACGCTAGGATGAACCATGGAATCAACAAAATTTACCTTCTGGTATCTAGTGCGAGGTTCTGGTAAGGGTACAAACTTAGCATATACAGGGTTAATAGGGGTATAATGGGCAGATGGACTTGCCTCCAATGTGTCTTCATCGAGATGGAAAACATTGGGTATTTTCTTCTCTAAGGATGGGATTTGACTGGATTCATGATTATGGAGATGTCGAGGGTGTTTTCGAATATTGAGATGGGGATTCAAAACCTTGAACAAAAAAGTATCCCATGTCTGATTCCTCCCTTTAAGCTGATATAAGATCAAGAGCTTAATCATACTATGGTGATCCAAACTAACTTTATGGTTAATAGTATTTTTCCTAACCTGGCTCAACATTTTCTCCAGGATTCTAGGGAAATAAAAAGGAAAATTGAGAAACTTATGATTAACAAAATGTGCTAGCAAACAGAGATTGCAAGCTTTGAATACACTGAACTTACCTTCACAAGTGATAAGGTGTATGATGATGGGCATAGGATTAATATATTCAGGCTTAATCTAGTTGCAATGGAAACCTTTGATTCCTAGAACATGTTGATGTTCTGGTTTAAGAGAAAAGTTGTGGGACGCCCGTGGAAGAAACCAGTGCTTATGCCATTGATTTCCCTCACTTGGTAGCTTAGTCACAAGGGCGATAGACTCCTCAGTTACTGGGAATATGAGATGACCAACCTTGGACATCCTCCCATCAAAACCCACCGCAAAACGCAGCGAAATTTCTTCATCACATCCTTGCAGCAGGTGAAGAAATGGGTTCCACCCAGCCTGGAAAAATATCTCTCGACACTCTCAAAATTATGGTATCCGAAATAAATCCTTATAGCTCTCGGGTTCAAGGCGATTTGACATTGTTTAGATAGAGGAAAGTATGCAAAGCTCATAGAGAGTATAGGGAGATAGTGACTAAAACAGCTCTGCAAGGATGATAGTAGGTGAGGGTGACATAATAAAAATAAAATCGCGATAGGGTGGTTTAAAAAATGCTCCATTCAATTGATCAAATGATCACGCCAAGACTCGACACGTTTAGGAGATCATGCCATTATGACAAATCTTGAGTTGTGTGTCATTAAAGGATGCATGCGTTAATGAGCTCATAACATTTCGATCAGTTCAACCATGTAGAAAGTAAAACTTTGGACAGGTTGAACGTATTAATCAATGCGATTTCATAAACCATATTCACAACTATAATAACTTAAGTTAACACGAGGATTGATCACTTGATGGTTTATATGTGGAAGAGTATAAGAGGGTAAGTGTGATGACAATATAATGCTGATTGAAAAGTTCCTAATGTCATATCACATCCGTATGGGGGATTTAAGCTATATCATATTATGTCAAAATCATACAAAATCATAGGTCAGAATTACTCATAGTGCTCCTATAAGCATGTAGATGTGACTTAATAATCATAGGTATAGCTCAGCTAATTTAACCTTTTGCCCAAAAACAAAATTAAGCTAACACCTTGACATGCTTTAATCATTAGTTCTATAATACCACAATTTTAATTCAGATAATCATTTGGCATTTTATTCAGACCAGCATTTGACCCTTCATATGGTCCTGTATTTGATCCTTCATATAGGTTTTTTCTGTAAAAACATGCTTTACTGGATCGGATTGCTGCTAATTATCCTGAAAAAAATTGTCATTTGTCAGAGAAAAATGAATCTCTATATAAATAGTCAGAAAAAATAAAGACAGTATAATCATCATAGCATAATATTCCTCCCCCAAACCAAAGAGATGGCATGTCCTCAAGCCATGCAAGAAAAACTAAGTAATTTCAAAATAGTTTAATACAAAGCTATACCATGTTGTTATCATTTTTGCAAGAAAAAGAAAAAATAACTAGTCAAATGGAAATGATTCAAATATGTACATTTATCTGAAACAACAGTGCTTAGAATGATCATGTGAATAATGACAGTATAATTGAAAAAAAATGCCATAGTAAAAACTAGCCATCCATGCCCCATTGTAAGAATTTCTTGTCATCTCAAGAATGTTTTTGAGTTTACCCTAGATATTGTGATATTCTATAGTTATGGGTCCCATTTCTAGGATAATCATATCCTAGGTATTGGTTGAATTAGATGGCCGAATCCAATTCCAACTTACATCCATTCTCTAATGGCATCATAAAAAATTGGTGTACATATGTATTTATATCTATTCTGGTTTCTTTACAAATATATTATCCATTTTCTGAACCATGTGCATAGTGGTGCATTAACGAGATCTCTTTTACCTGATATTGCCCCATTTCTAGCAGGCATGTTCAGTACCTCGACATGTTTATCTTGGTACCATGCAAGCATAGCTCGACTCCCAACAGGCCTGTTCAGTACCCTGACGAGTTTACTTGCATTTATCAAGATTCCTTGTTTTCAGATGTTACTTAGCATTGACCCGCTGCCAGTAGTCATGTTCAGTTCCCCGCCAAGTTTTCTTTGTATAATAATTTTGATTATATGCAAGTCGGATAGTACTAGAGCGTGCTAATCCTACTAAACACATAATTTGAATTTAGAACAAATCTCATAAGTAATTTTATAATGACCTTAATTATGGATCATGTCAAAAGAGAGTAACTTAAAGTTGTTCTTTGACCTTTCAGTATATCTTCTTCATAAAATGTCAATAATGTTCCCCACAAGCATAAATTTCACTTACTTTTGAGTTACCACAAAAATGCTTAAGAGACAAGTTTTGATGACAAGTATAGGATGAATTAGTAGTCCATAGGTGTAAGATGAGAATATGAAGAACATGATAATTAGAGTAGTTCTTTCAAGCAACTATTCTATTAAATCAGAAATGAACATGTATAAATCAAAATACCATATATAAAAGAATAACAAATCATAGAATAAATCGTTAAGGATGATATACAAAGAATTCTTTAATTGCACTATAAACTTCAGTTTTTATAGTAAGCAAAAAGAAAGAGTTAGGATATATTATGAGTCTTTTAAAGCACTTCCTTTTTCAGATAATACTCCATGAGCTGCTTATAGAGATAAAGTATTTGTAATCAAACTATAACATCACTTGCTATATGATTCATATTTATTCATAACAAAGCATCTATAAAATTCATAAGAATGAGAAAAAGGAAAACAAGTCTTTCTGCTTTAATTTGACAAAACTGCTACAAATGATCGTGGGAATGAAACTTCTATATAAATGTAGTTAATTTGTTATAAATCACTCTTAATTGTTTGGGAAAACACAAACATATTTACATATATACAAGTAACGAGAACCCAAAATAATTTTAAGGATCAGGAGGAGGAGGAGTAATTTCCTCTTCAACAAATTTTATCTCCTTTTGCTGCAAGACATTTTGTATAAAATCCTATTTAGATATTGTTTGATGGTAAAGACTAAGTTTGTGTCCATTTACCACAAGGGAAATTTGTGAACCATCAATTGTCTTAATTTCTACTAACCCATTATCGAAAGTTGTAACTACTTCATATGGACCCATCCAACGAGTAGTTAATTTTCCTTTAATTTTTTTGTAGCTTAAATCAAATAGCAATGCCCAATAGACAATATTGAATTGTTTTTTCTTGATAAATTTATGATGCCATTTCTTCCGCTGATTTTGTATTAACATTGTTCTTTGGAATGCATCCTGTCTAATTTCATCTAACTCATTAATCTGTAACACTCGTTGTTTCTGTGCTTCGTCAAAATTCATCCCTAATTGTGCTTCCATACGAAAGGTCTTAACTTGCAATTCGATAGGTAAAAGGAATTGTTTCCCATACACTAACTCATAGGGGATATGTCCATTAGTGTTTCTCCATGTTATCCTATAGTCCCACAAGGCCTCCGGGAGTATATTTGCCCAATCCTTATGATGTAAGTGAATGGTTTTGGTTAATATTGTTTCTAATACTTTATTGGTTGATTCTACCTGGAAATTAGCCTACGGATGATAACATGAATATTTGCAATGTCGGATGCCATACTTCATGGTGAGTTATTTCATTAACTTATAAGTGAATTGAGATCCTAGATCTGTGACAATTTCTCTAGGCACATCAAACTGAGTAAATATTTCTTCATATATGTATTCTACTACCGATTTCTCTATGGACCTAAACAAATATTTATATTCTACTCACTTGGTAACATAGTTTGTGCAAACTAGGATATACTTCTTTTTACGATACATGGGAGAAATTGGTCCTACAAAATCCATACCCCATTTCTCAAAAGGTTCTATCATGACCTGAGGCTGTAATGGAATCTGATTAGAATACGTAGGTCTACCCATTCTTTGGAAACTATCACATCCTTTAACATATTTGGAAGCATCCTTGAAAATGCTCGGCCAGTAATAACCAGAGTGCATCACTTTTTATGTCGTACGCTTATGAGAAAAATATCCTCTACATGGTCCATCATGGCATGCATGGAGGATATCTGTCATTTCATCCTCCCATACGCATCGTCTAATAATAAGATCTGGGTCATTATGAAAGATATCATTATCAACCTGGGAATAGTTAGAGCTCTGAACTATAATGTGATGCTTCTCGAGTGGGGACAAATGATTTGGTAATTTCCCAGTTGCTAAATAATTGGAAATGTATGCAAACCAAGGGGTTTGAACAGATACAACAAATAAATGTTCATCAGGAAAGGTGTTGTCAACGAGTTTAGTACCGTCATTATGTTGAATAAGGGAAAGGAAATCTGCTACTAAATTCTCTTTACCAGGTCGTTCAATGATGGTAAAGTTAAATTCTTGTAAGAAAAGAAGCCATTGAGTCACCCTACCATTGGTAATTGGTTTATTCATAAAAATATGATGGAAGAGTGATCCATATGCAAAAAAAAACTTTGTATCCTGTAATGTAATGGAGAAATTTATTAATAGAATAGACTACTGCCAAAAATTCTTTTTAGTAACAGTATCGTTCAGCTCAATAGGGGTCAAATTCTTTCTAATAAAATAAATGGCATAAGGTGATTGGCCTTCTTTTTCACCTAGGACTCCTCCTATGGCCGTATCAGAAGCATCAGTGGATAGATGGAAAGGAAGGGACTAGTAGGGACCCCTCAGTATTGGCACCACTGATAATTTAGCTTTTAAGACTTCAAAAGCACTTTGATAAGATTCATTCCATTTGAATTCTACATCCTTTGTAAGCAACTTAAACATTGGTGTAGTTATTTTAGGTAAATTATCAATAAAGCGAGGATAATAGCCTACATGGCCAAGAAATATTCTTACCTCTTTTTGAGTTTTTGGATAAGGAAGGAAAACAATTGCTTCTATTTTCACATGATCCACCTTGATTTCTTGGGAAGAAACATGATTCCCCAAGACTATACCTTTTGTTAATGACATTTTACATTTCTCATGACTAAGGGCCAGGTTTATTTCTTGACATCGAATCACAACCTTCTTAAGGTTATCAAAGGCCTCTTGAAATGTATTACCATAAGCTATAAAATCATCCATGTACACATCCACATAGTCATGTATAAGATTAGTGAAAATTCCTAAAACTGCATGCTGAAAAGTGGCCAATACATTACATAAGCCAAATGGAAAAAATCTATAGGTGTATGTTCCCCAAGGGCATGTAAAAGTGGTCTTATTTTTATCCTCGGGTGCTATTAAAATCTGATTATATCAACTATACCTATCTAGGAAGGAAAAGTATTGTTTTCCTCGTAGAGTATATAACACTTGATCAATAAAGGGAAAAGGAAAATAGTCTTTAAGAGTGATCTTATTTATCTCTCTGAAATCAACACAAATACGCCACTTAACAGTGAATTTCTTCAGGACTACCACTAGAGGAGACACCCATTTACTGTCGGAGGTAGGATAGATGAAACCAACATTGAGAAGTTTTTGTAACTCCTCTCTTACTATATATTTTAGAGCAAGATTCATCCTCCTTTGAGGTTGTCTCATAGGTGGAATGGTTGGATCCATGTAGATATGGTGAATACAGGTGTCAGGGTGTATAACTTTCATGTTAGTGTATTCCCATGCAAATTTTCTAGATTGGATTTTAAGGAACTTAAGCAATTTTCCTTGTTGGCTCTCAGTTAACACTGCATTTATGTGTAAAACTTTTCCAGGGCTAACTTCACAAGGTACAGTATAAGACCCTATGTGCTCTTCAATTGAAAAGACGCATGGTGTTTCTAAGAATGTTGAGAGAGCCATATTTTCTTGAAACTCATCTCCAAATATCATATCAAGTTGGGAAAAATAGTGCAAAAAATCTATACAAGTTGTGGAAGGGACAAACTAGTTTAATACATTCTTAGTAGTTTGCTCCTGAAGTGCCCAGAAATAGTCACTAGGAAAAAAGAGATCTTCAATATTTTCATCCCAAAAGGGGAAATATAAACACCACAAAGTTTTAGTTATAGGTTTTACTGGGGGATATAAAATAAGTCTCTCTGTAGACAACCCATTCGAAATGGTAATTTCCCCATCCCTGCATCCTATAAAGGCATTAGCAGTGGCTAACCATGGTCTCCCTAAGATAATAGGATGTCCTTTCTAAGGATCCTTTGATTCCACTACCATAAAGTTGACAGGGTATTCCCATGAAGCTGTTTATACTATAATATCATCCAGGACTCCAACGGGTCTTACCGTGGCACGGTCTTCTAGTTCTAGGATTGAACGGGTAGGTCGCAGAAACTGTCCCAACTGTAAAACTTCTAAAAATGTGGTGGTCATCATATTAATGGAAGATCCTAAATTGATAAGTGCATTTTCTATAGCAGTATTATTTACAATCATAGTTACTACTCGGGCCCCTATATTTGTATATTTTGCAATCCGAGATTGATCTGTCATACACTCAGACATCTCTCCTATAACATGAATTGTGAGGGGGTATTTTTTCTTCTTTCCTGGGAGCTTAATCCATAGTTCATTTATTACCTTCTTGTAAATTGGTATATCCTTAATAGCTTGTAATAGAGGAATTTTGACACATATATTCTTTAGCTCATTCATAATGTCATACTTAGGACGAACTACCAATTTTTCTATTGCTAGTCATTCTGGAAATGCAGGAATCCTTTGTTCGTGAATAGGTTTTTGATGAGGATGGGTATGCACTGGGATATTTGGAATATCCACATCTTGTAGAATAGTATCATCCATGACTTCATTTGAATCTTATTCATCATTCTCTTCACGAATGATGACTGGTGACTTGGGTCTGTCATTTACAAATTTTCCATATCGTAATTGTATCTCATGTACAAGTACAATTGAAATAATGTAGGATGGAAGAGTTTGCAACTCAATGCTATTAAGAGCTTGTTGTTCAAGATTAAACACCCTTGTAACCTAAGGTCTGGGGATTACCAACTTACTACTAACCTTGCATATAATCAGCTTTAATAGAGTACATAAAGGAAATAGGAAGAAATTATTGACTCACTTGATTATCGACGGTTGATCCAAACTTGATCTTCTTCCACTCTGCTTCTCTCCAAAGCTTCCATGGATGCGCCTCTTTCACCTACAAAGAGAAAATTCTCCAAGTACATTCTTATACATGTATATATGAGAGGTTAGATAAACAATATATCTAGTGCATAATTGAATATATTCATCAACCATAATACATGAAAGAGACTCAACACAATATTGGAAGAATAATTATCTTTATTAACAATCAGTGAATGAGATAAGAGTACAACCCAGCTTCTGAGACAAGGACTCCTCTGCAACCAAAGGACTCTGATTTTTGCTGCTCCAAGAATTCTGAAGATATTCCACTAGCATAACTTGTCTCTCTAAAATTGATATATTAATGCCCTCCCGAAGGCCTCTATTTATACTTTAGGAAATAAAGTGGTCTCGAAGCTTGAGGAGGTTGAAACCGTTAGGATAGTTAATGAATAGGGCCCAACTAATCTCCATTAATCATGATTTATATTTTATAATGTCGAATTAATATGTACATGACTATTGATATAGGAAACCCATGTATGACAGGCGATTTGTTTAAAGGGAACCCGCGTATGTTGATGTACGTAGGTTGCAATGGAGATAGTCGCATACAATATGTGAGCTGTCAATGGGAATAGTCGCGTATGTACATGAGTTACAATGAGGATAGTCATGTACACCATTCAACACTTAGAAAAATAATATGGTAATCCGGTTCAAGGGAAAATGCATCTCATGTCATACCCATCTATAGTGTTTTGGAAAACTTCAATCCTAAGATGTCCTTTTGTGTACCAACATAAGGAATGTTGGCATTCAGATGGAGAAGTGCCATTTGGGTTGATAATAGATGCCCCCTAATGTGTGAGTTCAGATGGAAATGATGGCCAAAATACATTATAATCATTATCTTGGAGAACTTAGAAGTCCAATGGAGCAGAGGTAGTACCTGAAATAAATACATAATAATGTCATATACAAATTCATATATGAGGATGCTATGTTCAATATACTAGAAAACTATCTCCTTTACAATATTTGAGTGCATCATATAATACGGGTACAATACCACGCATATTACAATGGTGGATCAAAGCCACAATATACAATAATGATGAGTCGTTAAAGATCTGGAAGCTGTGTAAGTGACCAAAACATAATCTTGTGCAAATTATACAATAGATATGAAACTAAGGTCTTCGTAAAAAATACCAAATAACCATTACAATCCAAACCATGTGAATAGATGTTATTGAAGTCGAAAATGGATAGGATTCAATAGATTGTTAACCAATAGGTGATAATCGATAACTGAAGCAATGGAATTCACAAAAATGAAAGTGAATCCTAAGGTACGATCATCAAAAATCTAGGTCTTTGTCATCAGGAAGTGTTGATGCGGAACCATACTGTCATGAGGAAGGAAATAGATCCTCCAACGGATCACAAGAGTGACTAGGAACTAGGTAAAGGAAAGGAGACACAAGTAATAATAGATAATACAATGATGGAATCAGGATATAGATTAGATACAGGGTTATGTCCTTGAATAGTGAGCACGACACAGAGACGACCCAAGGAAGATTTTAACTTTATAGATAGTACAAGTAGACTTATCTATCATGTAGGAGACATGATCAGATTGTCCAGGTGAAAAAAACAAGAGTAGGAGTAAGAAAACTCAAAGTAATAGCTGAACTAAAAGTGAACACTGAGACATGAGTTTCAGAAAAGAAAAAGAGTGTTATGTTCAAGGAATACATGCTGCCAGTGACTGAGAACCAAAAGAAAACTTCTTCCTTGTCTTCCCTGTTAAATTTTAACGAGTCCAGGAAAGTCAAATCAAGTCTCTCTTCATTTTTTTGACAAGCTTGAAGAGAAGAGGGAATAATTATTGATAGTGTCACTGATTCGTGGATTTTATGATCCTGAACTAGTACATGATCACAAGGTGTTTTCATGTTTAGAGAGTTTGAAAACTCCAAAGAAGACTCCAAGGGGGTCCTTTTTCATCCAATTTAGTCTCCTGAGGCCAAAAAAGTATAAAACATACCATAGAAGAACTCTCTTAACTTTCATAGAAGAAAAGGTGAACCTTTGTCGTACTTATTCAGGGAGGTCCGAAAAAGGTTAAATTACCACCTACCCAATGCTCCTTCGAGAGTAGCATATGTCTTGAGTTTACGAATGTGAAGGAAAGCAAGATCACTCGGAAAGATCCATTTCAGTACAAGAAATGGGGTTTACAACAATAAACTTGATGCTTTGTTCTTAGTGTTTAACGAGCATGACAAAGATATAAAGTACACTCAAAATATTCTTCATGTTTAGGTCCAAAGCACAAAAAAGAGAAAACTAAGCTCATACCGAGTGTTCATTTTCTATAAATTTAGTCCCTTAGGTCCGGAAAAGTGATAAACCTGTACCTAAGAATACTCTTCTCAATTTCATAGAAAAGAGAGTGATGCTTTCTCGTATTATTCCACATGGTCCGAGAAAGAGATAACCTACCACCAATGTGGATGCCCATTCACATATTCTTAACGAGCTTGAATGAACAAGTTTACTTGGCATTCAAGTCTATTTTGAGGAGTTAGACCTAGGCCTAAAGAAACTCCATAAGGGTGGGGAGTCCTATAAAGGGATAGCTTGTAAAAAGAGATCAAAATAAAGCTCAATTTGGTGTGAAAAATAGCTAAAAAGACTCCCTTGAACCTATGACAGTTGTAGCATGAGTATCGAAAGACAAAAATTAGGTTCTAAATGAGGATACTAATGGGAGGAAAGTCCTATCCACGGAAGAACAATGGTATTAAACAAGGAACTAATGGTTAAAGATACCATAGTTCGTGGTCATAGTGTTAATGCTAGGATTAATATGGATTAGGTATAAATGCAAAATGCATGTGAAATGACTAAAAAAACCATCCTATATGAGCAAAAAATAACTTAAGATGACCATAAACCTGTGACATGGACAAAAATATATGCCATTAGTTTAAAAATATGAACTATAGGGAAAAAACCCACTTTGAAAATAATTTTCCTATAAATAGTTCAAAATATGAATAAAAAACTCACCATTTGATTTTTAACCATAAAAAGACAAGTTTCACCTCTACCTATGATTGCTTGGTGTGGATGATTCAATGGACAATTCTCAAAACCGCAAGTGCCACGTAAAACTACACTCCATGCTCTTTCATTTGATCCAAGCAATTTATAATTTTAGGCCCAAATTTTATGTTTTCAAGCACCCTCAAAGCATGAACACTGTGTAAGAGGGTATGGTATTTTAATAGTCATGTACATGCATTCTGTACATGGGTTTCCCGAAGGAAATTCACGTACCATACACGACTTACCCAAAGGGCAGTCATGTATGTTGTGCGAGGTGAAAAAAGAATATATAGGGTCAAAAGTTCAAATTTTTATATGAATCTAAGGGTTTGAAATTGATTGGTTATTAGATTGAAACATGGTGCTTGAGTGGAGGGAGAGGGAACATGAAGACATGGACCAAGAAGCTCTACAAGATGCCCCCACGGTGAATGTTTTACGTCAGAGTGGGTTATTGAAATTTTTCCGTGCCTCACCTATGTACTCAAATGTCTGCCTCTTAGAGTTTTTGATAAACTATTGGGATCATGATCTTGGCGTGTTTGACCTTCAAGGTGAGTTTCTAGAGGTTACATCGGAAGATGTTTATTTCATTTCTGGTTTATCATGACGAGGAGCTCCGATGAGCTTGAAAGGTACCAGCAGAGGTGGCAACCTTCTAAGTGTACAGAACTATATAGACATATACTGTGAGCCAGGAACTCAAAAGAGTGGTAGTTACATCCCTATTGTTCACATTCACAACTTTCCTTTACAGGTATTGGTGAGCACTATATTGAGGGTTACAGGGTCATCATCACTTCAGCTTGCAACTCGGAACTAAATGAGACTAGTAGTGGACTGTATACATGGAGCCCTATATGAATAGTGTTTGGGAGTGATCCAGATAATGAGGAAACAACTCTATGAATACAAAAGAGGCAGGCAGAAGAATTTGGGTTATTATAGCATGTTAGTAGCTTTTTTCTTTAAGAGATTGCTAGGTTTGAGTCCTGCAGTACCATTTCTAGTTTGTTCTTCCCCTCAGCCTAGGATGAGTAGGTGGGGAGAGATATTCCTCTGCTAGGGAGGTGGTGGATTGGTCTAGAGTGTCTATGACAACGACTTCTACATTTGGTGGGAGAGACAGTTGCCAGCCTTGGAGCATTTTCCATATGCTAGGTTAGATTTTCGAGGTGATACTGACCTTGTCCTCCCTCTTGGAGGAGCATGGGGAGAGTCAAGTATTTTTATTTTCAAGATTTTAAAATTTTTATGAATTTTAATTATAAAGACATATACATATGTATAAGAGTTCTAATCCTTTTGAAATGTCAAAATGCAGATATTGGACCAGTCCGCCCTACTAGGCATCCACACATGTATGTGCATCTTGTGTTGGGAGAGGACCAAGGTTTTATTAGAGTTCTTGAGGTAAATTTTGCTAGGCTTACCCAAAGAGTACCTACCTTATGCATTAATCACATCCATGATGTCATGCAGAAGCTAGTGGTTAGTATACCACTTATCTGGATATGGCTTATGAGGCGAGCAGCGAGAGTAGTACTTGTGTATATAGATGTTGTTAAGGTTATTGAAGCCAATAAAGCTGAAGAATCCTGAGCGCAAGGTGATCAATATGATCGGGGCGACTAGGGTGGTCAAGCTTAGACTTAGGAGCATTTTATGGACTTTGATCCATGTTTTGTATATTTTTTGTATATTATATAGTTATGACTAGATCTAAGGGTCAGAAACTTGACCTATCTATAGGGATAGATATTCACACACACACACACACACACACACACACACACACACACATATTCCGGTTTATTTAAAAATGTTTTTTATGTGTCTACTATGTCTTTTTATGCAAAATGTGTTAAATTCCAATCCAAGATATAATTAGTATATGCATCAGTTAATGAATTTTGATTTCTTGGAATATTATTGAATATAATAAACTCAAAATTTCTTTCCAATAACCTAACTTGCATAAACTAATGTAATAGAATAGGATTTCGCACCTAATAAGCCTGATTGAGCTGGGAAACCACTAGTTGAGAGTCCACTCAAACTTCCAGCTGAGTGATACCACATGACAAAGAATCCCATAAAGGCTCAATGAAAACCCTATATTGAGTGACATTATTGGTCGTACGACCTAAGCAAGTGCCTTCTGAGGCCACTAACTATCCTCAGGGTGAATAAATGACCCATGCAGCTGAAGCCAAATTACAAGTGTGGCGATTGGTGCCATTAGCGAAACCTACGCACGACTTATAAGACATCTATAATAACCAACATATGGTATAAAAAAAACAAACCGATGAACTATTGTACATAAAAATACATACAGTAAAATACAGGAAAAAGTGCTAAGCCTAAGCATAGTACTTTTCCAAGTAGAGCCCATTTCTAGGCTCAGGAAGCTTATTCCCTTCAAAATCAATCAATTCATATGCTCCCTTCTTTAACACCTTTGACACAACATAAAGTCCCAACCACATAGACCTAAACTTTCCTGCCCCCAGGGTTTCTTTGTCTTCATCCCAGAGCAAAACAAGCTCCCCTTCATAGAAAATCCGAGGCTTGACCGATTTATCTTATTGGCTATTTACCCTATTTTTATGAGCTTCATTTGCTGTTAGCGCATCTCTACGCTTCTCATATAGATGTTGTAAATGTAATAGATGTTCTTCCATATCAGTCACATCAGGTAACACATGAATAGAAATTCTTAAGGACAGGATTTCACATTCAACCAGGGTAACGACTTCCACTCCATGAACGAGTTGGAAGGGATAAAACCCTGTAGCAGTTTTCACATTGGTCCGATATGCCCAAAGTGTAGGATATAGAATGATGTCCCAGTAGGAATGGGCTACATTAATAGTACATTTGAGAATAGTTTTCAAAGTTTTATTAATAGCCTCGACTTGATCGTTTGCTTGAGGATAGAACGAAGATGAATATTCTTGTCTAAATCCTAGCATAGTGGTCAATTTAGTTATCATGATATTTTGGAAATGACTGCCATGGTCAGTGACAATCACTTTAGGGATACCGAATCGTGCGATAATTTGGTTGAAAACAAAAAAAGCTACAGTTTTCCCATCATTTTTAAAGGTGGGCATTGCCTCTGCCCATTTCGTGAAATAATCTACAACAACAATGATATGTTTGTGTCCCCTAGCTGAGACTAGGTTGCACATCACATAATCTATCCCCCACTTCATGAAGGGGCCCACTAAGATGATAAGACATAATGGAGCCAGATGTGACTACATCTTTCTGGTGTAAAGATGACAAGGATTACAATGCTTCACGGCTTCCACACAATGTTTAAAGATCGTGGGCCAGAAATAACTGGCACATAATATCTTCTAGGTCATTGCTAACCTAGATAAATGACCCCCACACACTCCACTATGGGAATCATTTAGGACAATCTCTACTTCTTCGTGGGTAAGACATTGATGCAAAATGGAATCTACCTCCCTACGATATAAAGTATCTCCTATAATGAGGTAGTTCTTGGCATGTAGGCATAGTTTACATTGTTTTTCCTACGAGAAGGTTGCACGGTACTTCAAAGTATGGAGATACATAAGAATATATCTGTACAAGGGGCTAGAGGTTGAAATAAAAAATATATGCTCATATGGGAATGAGTCTTCTTCAATGGCTACATCTTCCTCTACTAGAAATTCTGCAATGAGCTCAACAAAAACTAAGGATTTTTTGGATTTGGAAGATTGAAAATATAAGTCAAACTCTTGGAGAATGACTATCTATTTGTTGAATTTGCCTCCAACTATCCATCGATACAAAAAATATTGAAAAGGATTAACATCTGCCACTACCATCGTGGTCCTCAGTAAGATGTAGTGACGCAGCCTCTGAACAACATACATAGCTGCTAAGGCCAACTTCTTGATGTGGGAATACTTAAGTTCAGGTTCGGCTAAAGCACAATTGAGATAGTAGACGACATGATCTTGGAGCTTATCATCCTCCTGGACTAGTACTACCCCTATGGTCGACTTAAAGAGTGGCCATATACAATATAAAATCACTAGACTAATCTACTAGATGTAATAACAGTGTTGACAACAAAGATTTTTCTAATGCCTCAAGTGCGAGTTGTGCAATTTCATCCCATACAAATGGGGTGTTCTGTTTTAACAGGAGCATGAAACCTTTAGTAATATTGGCATAATTTACAATAAAACGTCAAAGGAAATTGGACTTCCCCTGTACGCTCTAAAGCCTCCTTCTAGAACGAGGAGGAGGCAGATTTACAATGGACTCAAATTTTCAAAGGATCCACCTGAATGCCTTTGTTAGAAATAATGAATCCGAGCAGTCCTCCTGACTCAACACAAAAAAAGAACTTGTGGAGATTCAAGTGAATTTTATAGTATCTACATCATTAAAAAATCAAACGCAAGTCATCTGGGTGATCGATCCTCTTACGAGAATGTGCTAGTAGGTCATCAAGGTAGGGTTTGACAATGGATTTAAGATCATGAAAGGAAAAATTCATTCCCCGCTGAAGATTTCCCCAACATTTTCAAATCCAAAGGGAATTTTCTTGTATGCGAAGTTACCCCAAGGAAAAATAAAAGTTGTTTTATGTTGGTCTTCCAGTTTAATTTGGATTTGATTATATCCAGAGAAACCATCCATAAATGAAAAGACTTCACTTCCCATGCAAGCATCAATAATTTAATCTATAAATGGTGTGGGATAGTTCTCCTTAGGAGAGGATTTGTTTAGATCTCAAAGGTCAGTACAAATGCGTATAGTCCATTATTTTTTGTCAACGGGAATGAGGTTGAATACCCATTCTATTAAAGCTATGGGATGAATGAAACCAGCTTTCAACAGTGTCTCAACTTCAGCCTTTACTAATGCCACTTTATGTGGGTTGATAGGTCTCAACTTTTGCTGAACAGGTTTAGCATCAGAGTATGTTCATATTTTGTGCTCATTTATTGATGGATCAATTCCTGGCATCTCCTCATATGACCAGGAAAAAACGTCGTGAAATTCCTTAAACAAGGCCGTATAGATCGCAATCTCCTTCGGAGAGCAGTTGCGTCGATATGTACATTTTCCACAATGTTAGGATTTGCATAGGTGTTGATAGGAATAGTAGCAGAAATTGTTTCCATATTCCCCTTAGCAAACATTCCTTCCCTTTGTAAGGGATTAATAGGTGTATCAACATCACCTTCCAGTCTCATATGGAACTCCTGGTTGTCTATCTTGCTTAATTTTGGAAGAAAATAGTATCGATGGTGAATATCTTCACAGATCTTATCTCATCCACACATAGGTTCCAGAATGGCTTCGTCCGAAGTTAAAACCATATCTAAACAATCCCTAGAATGCAAAGAGTTCTCTACCCAAGTAGGAAAATAGGCTTCTTCTAGTTCCTCTAAGATTGTAAAAGGCACCAGAATAGGATCAACAACAATATGGATGATAGATTGATAAGCCGCTTCCGCTGCTGGTAAGGGCACTTTAGTTTCATCGTGGGAAGGGAGAACCCAAGGATCAATCCTATCAACAATCGTAGCAATGGACTTCCCAACGCTAGTAGAACCTATATAATTAATCGGAGCTGGAAAATCAAATGTTCCCATTAATGATGCATACATTCCATATCCTAAGCTCTTTGAAGCAGGTCTAACCTAATCAACCAATGCTATGATGTACTCGTTATATTCCATGTGGCCTTTTCGATTAAAACTGAGTTGGTCAATAGTAACCAACTTCCCTTCGTGTGGAAACACTACCACCCGAAAGTCGGCAAGTGCAATAGCAGACATGGCATAAGTCAAACTTCTCCCTAAGAGCAAGTTATAATCGAAAGGTGCATCAATCCCATCTACCTCAACAGACACTGCTTTCCCTGCTAACTTAATTTCGAAAGCCAATAGGATACCATGTGGATGGAATGACCTTCCATCGAAAGTAGTAAGTAGGGTGTTTGATGGGACTAGCTCTGGGGATCCAAAATATTTCCAACAAGACAAGGACATAACACATGTAGAAGCACCCTCATCAACAACTTCCATTCCAATGGTCTTTCCACCATGGATGACATCTATCGATAAGGCTACATGATATGGTAGGAAAATTTCGACATCAGACAAATTAAATTTCACCATGATACTCGATGAGTCCATACTTCCTAAGGATGCTAAGAGTGCGTGCCACTGGGCGGGACAACTCTGTAACACCTCTAAACCTAACATTGCACAAGGATTCTGGGCTAAGTCTTCAAGTACAAAGTAGTTTGCTGCAACCCTAGCATTAGGATTATGCAAGGTCTTCTTAAAGACACCTTTCCGTATCTTGGGCATAATTTCGGTAGGTTTCTCAATCATGAGATGGTTAGAAGATTCACCTATCAACTTACCCTTCTTCGAGGTCTCTTTTTCATAGTTCTTGTTCTTGGTCTATAGTAAAGTCTCAGATCAAACTATGTCGACATAATTGGGGTCAGGAGCATTTAGGGTTCCCCCTGCTGCATTTGAAGCTGAAGCAGAATTATATCCTTGGAGAAAAGGATCCTTTAGGACAACTAGTTGTTGGGATTTTAACAGCTTCTGAGCTTGTTCCATAAGGGGACATAGATGGGTCAGGTGATCTTCATGGCAAAACTTACATGGTAATTTCACCTTCTTCTTTTCTTTCTTGCCCCCATCAGCATTGTTTGTGAGATTTTGTTTGTTTTGGTTTCCCTCACCCTTTTTTACTCTCTTATTTTTCCCATTGGGCTGTTGATTTCCCTTCTAAGAGGTTTGTGCAAAAAAAATTGCATTTTGGGGTGACGGTGCAGCCTTTGTTGCCTCTACCATAGAATGTTTAATGGATAGTTGATGGAGATATTTGGCCAAAGATTCTATAGTGGGAGAATTCAAGGAGCCAACCACATCATCGGCATGGGGTCTAGGCTTAGGTTTGTCTGCATTGTGCGTTGGACTCAGTGCCTCAGGAATAATCTCATATAAGATCCCAGACTTAGAATATATCAAATCTATTTGTTGGACCCTAAGGATAGATTCTTCCTCATTAGTCACTCCTGAAGTAGATACATCCTTAGATATATAAGGAAATAGGGATTTAAGGAACCATTCTAATAAGAACTCAGGAGGAATAGTGGCTTTGATAAGGCTCTTTTGTCTTCTCCACTCTTGGATGTGATCTGAAATATGAGTGGCCTTGTCCTACCGAAAGGTAGATAACAAGTCTGTCTCGAAATCATAATGGTCAGGAAGCTGGAAGTGACTAAGGAATGCATTATCCAAATCCCAAAAAATACTAAACACAGCAGAAGGAAATTCAATGTACCATTTTGTTGTAGTACTTGTCAAAGTTATTTGAAACAGCCTCAACTGAACTGAATCCTCATTCAACAAGTTAGAAGAGCACCATAGATGGAAAGTGGTGGCATGAGCTCTAGGATCATCACCAACTTTTCCTTTGAATTTTGGGATATTCGAGAGCAGCTTGGTAGGGACGGGTGGCCAAGAGGGGTCATGTCTCACCGGGTCATGCATAAGTTTTGACAAATTTGGAAAGTTTAACATTTCTAGGAAAGGAATCTTGGGTCTAACCGGAGCACTAAAAGTACCAGTTTGGGGATTAGAGGGACTTGCCCCCATATTCTCATATGTGAAGGTGGGGTTGCCCCTTGCTGCTGGTTGTGAAGTGGATGGGTTGCTTTGTAAATGATTCCATCCATAAGCCAACGGATTGTTTATGTGAGGTGCAGTATAAGAGGTTCTATTTTCCACAGTTGAAGCTGGGGTTTGAAATATAGGAGCAGGTATCCCTTTGCTAAAAAGAAAAAAGGGAGAGATCGTGAACGGAGCTAAAACTAGATCCTGAAAACCTTGACCATAAGGATTAGTGTTTCCAAAATGCACCCCTACATATGAGGGTGTTGGGCCTATGTATGGATTGGATGGGGGAATGTGCCCCCCATTCTAAGGAAATCCTTGGAAAAAAGACAAGGATCCTATAGGACCACTATGGGCAATGTGTGCAAAGGAACTAGGAACTATAGGTACACTAGGAATTAAAGTGACCATACCACCAGAAGCACCTGCTAGACTTGTGGGAGATGGTGGTTGAACCACTCGGCTAGTTGGATTTATCGATGTATTAGGTATACTTGTTCTAGGGGAACCTATCGGGGGAGGTAGCACCCCTTCAGCCAAAGCAACTGAGGTGGAAGTAAAATAACTCTCTCCTATAGTAGACATTATTCTTCCCACAGGGACACCAATCAAAGGTGGGTTGAAATGACGAACCTAAGCAATCACTGTATCATTTAAGTCAGTTAGAGATGAATTAAAATTCCTTGCAAACACTTCAGCCTGCAATTATTCTATCTCAACTATGTTTAAATTAAAATGGTTTGCCCTAAGTTTTGGTTCACCTGAAACTTCACTAACTCTTATCAGTTTGAAAGAACTGTCTGTGTCCAATCTTCACCTTTGAGGGGGAGGTGGAGGTTCCAATGTGATAAGCGAAGGAAGGTTTTGCAACCTTCATGACATTCTAATAGATTGGTCCTCCATGATTGTAAATTTTACCCTTCACACCATAAGGTCAGCTAAAAACACAGACAAACCACAGAGCAATCACTACAAAAAATTTCCTAAAGTGTAAACAATCATAAGGGTGTAAGATATGCTTTCCCAAAGAAAGATGAGAGACAGCTTCTTGGTGTCCTTGAAGAGGTTCTTAGGCACAAGTGGAGGAGTCACCCACCACCCTCCTACACTTTTAACAAGGGTTACCTTCCAAGCCAATCCAAGGTGAACTAGAAATAGCCTTCCGGTTTACCTCTGTATAAACCATAGATGTTCAGGAGACTAGAGGCTACCTTAACTATATCAATAGTCTAGGGGGATAGTCGCAAGCCTGATTCGTATGCATGGGAAGGGTAGCAAAGCCCAAAAATATGTCTAGGACAGAATCCCCAGATGCGTAAAAACCTTGGTCTATGTTTTGACAAGGAATCAGAGGGTTATCTCCTCAGTACAATGCCTGGACATGACCTCATGCTTAACTCCCATTTGAGAGGATATTCTGAGATACTATCAATAAAGAGAAGGATTTACCTATCGATTGGCCCACTAAGTCTGAATTTATGTACTTATGGGGAATTGCACTTCCTATCCCACAAGTCTAGCCTAAGCTAGTATATGCATGACCCTATAAAACAAAAATTACTAATAAATTTTAACTTATAGCGTTCATTTTAAGGGTTGTTATTAATTAGATGGAAAGTGGACTAAATGACTGTGATATTATTGGCTCGATAAGAAAAGTAAAAAAAAACAGGTGTATAAATCAATTCCAAAGCAAATTATCACTACTTAAAACAAGCTTCTTTTCTTTTTTTTTGTAAATATGAACTAATGAAAATGCAACTAGGAAAGAGAAAACTAAGACTTTTTTTTGTAATTTTTGAGATTTTATTTAAAAACTGAAAGTAAAACTACCATATGCAATTCAAATGCAAATGTTTCCAATGCTTTTCTTTTCACTTTTAAAATTCCTCACAGATTACTATGCACCTAAATGCCAAAATTCTTGAGTATGCTTGAATAATATAACTATATAAAGTAAGCAAAATGAAGTATAACAGACTTATAAGAACCAAAGATCAACCACCTAAGAAGACTTGGAAAACACCTGGATTGGGAAGACACAATGAATAAAAGTCACTGAAATCAATCAAAGGAAAGTGACAAAACAACACTACTTGGAAATATCATGCGATATATAGTATCTGGAACCCTGATCATTGATTCAGACACACGACACTTGGACATATCACCCAACAGGAAAATCCACTTCAAATTGCTAAAAGAAAGACAATCCAACCAGTAAAAACTTAAGGGCTTACCGAAAAGCATGAAGTATGGTTAACATAGCTATCAAACCTATAGTGAAATGCCAGTACTAAAGACCGCAAAGCAAGACAAAATCCAAAGAAGGATAGGAACAAGCAACCCTACTCAAAAATTTTGTTGCTAAGGTATGTACGTGACTGTCTAGTGCATCAACCCGTGTACTATATGCGACTATTCAATATAGAAACCTGCATACATAGAAATCTATACACAACTATGTAGCACAACAACCCGCATGCAGGAGTAAAATTTTTCAAAAAAAAGAAAAATTGTAAAGGTCTTCAAAATACCACTACAAGTCCAAACCAAGACAAAACACACACACTGAATCAAAGCAAAGACTAGACAAGGATCTACATGACTACCCCACAACACGCTGGGATCCCCAGCGAAGTCACCAGTTCTATTATTCAGGATTAAACACCCTTGTAACCTAGGGTCTGGGGGTTACCAAATTACTACTAACCTTGCAGACAATTAGGTTTAATAGCGTACAGAAAGGAAATAGGAAAACATTCTTGACTCACTCGATTATCGACGGTTGATCCAAGCTTGATCTTCTTCCACTCTGCTTCTCTCCAAAGCTTCCATGGATGCACCTCCTTCACTTGCAGAGAGAAAATTATCCAAGTACAATATTATACATGTATATATCAGAGGTTAGATAAGCAATATATCTAGTGCATAATCGAATATATTCATTAGCCATAATACATGAAAGAGACTCAACACAATATTGGAAGAAGAATTCTCTTTATTAACAATTAGTGAATGAGATAAGAGTACAACCCAGCTTCTGAGACAAGGAATCCTCTGCAACCAAAGGAATTTGAGTTCTGCTGCTCCAAGGCTTCTGAGGATATACCACCAGCATAACTTTTCTCTCCAAACTTGATTGATTAATTCCCTCCCCAAGGCCTCTATTTATACTTTAGGAAATAGAGTGGTTTCGAAGGTTGAGGAGGTTGAAACAGTTAGGATAGTTAATGATTAGGACCCAAATAATATCTATTAATCATGATTTATACTTTTTAATGTCGAATCAATATGTACACAACTATTGATATAGGCAACCTGCTTATCACATGCGATTTGCTTAAAGGAAACCCGCATATGCTGATGTATGCAGGTTGCAATGGAGATAGTTGTGTACAGTACATGAGTTGTCAATGGGAATAGTCACATATAGTACGCGAGTTGTTAATGGGAATAGTCATGTACATACGTGAGTTGCAATGAGGATAGTCATGTACACCATTCAACACTTAGAAAAATAATATGGCAAGCTGGTTCAAGCGTAAATGCATCTCATGTCATGCCCATCTATAGTGTTTTGGCAAACTTCAATCCTAAATGTCCTTTTGTGTACCAACATTAGGAATCTCGGCACTTGGATGGAGAAGTGCCATTTGGGTTGATAATAGAGCTTGAGTTGGCTTATTATTTGGCTTAGGTATCGGTTATGGAGGTAACAATGAAGGCCATGGAGGGTTTGTATTTTTGAAGTGATGAGGTTGTTATGTAATAAGGGGAACTGGAGGCACAAACCCTCGTAAAAATTGTTGGGTATTGGCTGAGTGATGAGGATACAGTTGATTAGGTGTAGAGACAGGTGGTGGTTGGGGGTAGGAATTTCCCCTCCACCCCTGTGGCCAATATTGTTGCTAAGTAAAATGAGGAGGAAGAGGATACTAGGGTGGCCAATCCTTCCAACTTGTAGTGTTCCATTGCTGAGGAAGTTGGTAAGGTTGGAAATAAGGTGGAGGCTATGGTGAAAAATTATGATATGGTAGCGGGTCCCTTGGTTGCTAAGGAGGCCTCTTGGATGTTTCACCAACATCCCCACTATTGTATATGGGTTGTAACCTAGTAATCATGGGAAATCATCTACTAGATGCTCGTCCATACAGATGTGACATACAGAGATGTTATTTAATGGGAATTCCAATTGGGGATGTTTAGTTCTGCATCTTGGACTAAAAATAATCATCATTGCTCGTTCCTGTTCTTTCCTTTTCTTAGCTTGTAATGCATCTAGTTGGGAACCCATTTCTCCTAAAATATCGGTTTCTAAATTTTCCAATAGGTTTCCTAATTCCATCCTTGTGACTCCTCCTAAACTGGGAGTATTTCCTTTTAGATTTCTTTTATAAGGATCCCAAAGATTTCTCCCAAATTTACCCCTACTCCTAGAGTAATTTCTACATATCTCCCCAATTTGTGCAAAAGGTTTATGAGAGATATCGTCGAATTCCATGAGATTGAGTTTTTCTACCAAGTCTTCTGAGATCCCTTTAAGGAAGAGTGTTCATGTTGCATCTTCTCAAAGGTTGTTATGTTTATATTTATGTAATGTGTACATAAATCTTTTGAGATATTATTCCAAGCTCTCATATTCGAGTTGTTGTATCTTAAAAATATTGTTCCGAGAGTCTCTTAGTTTGCAATACTCTTGTTATTTTCATAAGAATGTAGTTTTCATATCTTCCCAAGTCCCGATACTAGATTCTCTTAATCCCATGAACCATCTTAAGGAAGAATCTTTCAGTGTAGCCGGAATTAATTTTAATTTGTGGGCATCTTGTAGATATTTATAACTTCTACAGAGGATGCCAAACTCGAACAAAAATGTGTCTGGATCTTCATTACTTTTCCTATAGAAAGGAGGTAAGGAGGAAGGAGGGATGTTCTTCATATTTATATCTTGTGCAATGTCCAAAATAGGGAACCCAAAGGTAGTCTTGGTTTGATTTTCTCCTTCTCCTTCATCATTTCTAACCTCATCATTATATTCATTCTCTCCCAGTCACTCCATGTAGGTTTGATTCCTAAAGAGTGTGTACCTAGGAGGCTCCTTTCGAGGTGATAATGGGTCGTCCCAATGTTCTTTTTCAAGGGAGATCTTCCTACGATCAACTATGTTTTTATTAGTTTCTATAGGAATGGTAGGTTCTACTTTGGAGGTTTCTATCTGTGAAATAATTGTATTTGTTGAGCCGCCAAAGAGGGCTTGTACCTGGGCAGGATCAATGAAATCAACAAATTTAGGATCCCTTACTAATGAGAAAGTTGTATTGTTAGGTTTGTGCACTAGTCGAGGGCTGATGGTTTCCAAAGGTTGACCTTCTTGAATTTCTTTGGCAATGATATCCTTAGGACTTCCTGCCAGGATTTCTTCCTTGTCTATGGTTTCTCCTACAAAGTATTTAGGTTTTCAAGTAGAACTACTTCCTATGTGGGTTTTCTGATACCTTTCTGCTAAGTTAGTGGTTGGGGTATTTCGTCCCTCGTAAAGGTTAGTAGGGATTTTAAGAAGGTTTTGAGAATTAGCTTTAACATATCTACCCCTAGAATCTCTAGGTATGTTCATGTAAAACTAAACTAAAAGGGAACCTATGCTACTAATACTACTATTACTGGATTTGGGGGTGCCTGTTATAATAAATGTGTAGGTTCTTACCTCTCGTCTTGCTACTCCCCTAACACCAGCCTATTACTAAACTTCATAAGGGGATTCTAATTACTCTACCTTACTGAACAACTCCTCGACAATGGTGCCAAAAATCTTGGGTGTTATAATGTCTTCATTAATTCACCTAATATTTAATTATTGACCGAGGTTGGTAAACTTAGAGTTGACACAAATTATATGCGAAGGTAGAGGGGTTCCTAGGGTGTTGTGGAAATATTTTAACAAATAAAAGATCGAAATATCTTTCAAAATGAAAAACCGAGTCAAAATACTATAAATTCAACTATGAAGGTCATCAAACCAAAACAGAGTATTATATTAGAGCAGTATCAAGCTATACTACTCTACTGTATGGACAATTACTGAAAAGTTAAATATATAAACAATAATATTCTACTCTTTATAGTAAAACCTATTAATTAACTATTCTTAACAATTTTAGAAAATAACTATACAATGAAGGATTATATTAGAAACCAACTATACTTGCATCTAAAAAATGTACATAATGGTTCAAATTGAACTATCCAATTCCACTCTCCTTCATTGTTCTATGGATATTCATTCACTATGATTGGAACTGGAGGAGGAGTAGTGTCAAAATTGATTTAAAAAGAAGTAAAGAAACTGAATGGAATCAAATCCAACTTAACTTCTATAAATATGTGCAAAATTTGGAATGTCCAATTACAGGTGATAGTAAACATGATGATCTATTCCATAAGAAATTGACTCTTAACTAAAAATATATTATGAACAACTAATCTATTAAGAAACGAGATTCTTTTAAATATTACTTTCATAAATAACCAATTCTTATATGAAACAAATGTAAGGGAAATATAGCTTATAAACAAGTGAAAGACCTTAATGAAAGAAGAAAGTAGAAAACTTAATAAAGATAACTCCTTTAAATCCTACTCTACAAATCTCTTCATTAACCACACAGTGAAAGAAATAGGTCCTACTTAGTATGACCAATTTACAAGGTGCTAATGTAATTCTCTATAGTTTTAACACGTCTAACCCTTACCTCAACATACGCAAGGATAAATCAATCCAAACTAAAGATATAATTACCAAAAATTACAACAGTATTGAATAAGGAAAACATAAACCAAAAGAAACAGAATCACAAATCATAACTCAAAACATATTCAAGGTGAAAGGAGGTGAAAGATATGAATAAAACTTAATAAATACTTTAAAAAATATAACCTATACTCTTGATGATAAACATAACCATTATCTAACTACCATAGGTGAAACATATTCCAAAAGCTAAAGAAACGGAGCTTTAAACAGGCTTAAAACAAAACAGGAATATTGAAGGCTAAACGAAGAGCTGGATAATAGACTAGAATATAGGTCTGAATGACAGGATGGAGAGGCTGTCTGAATGACAGCCTGCATAGAGAAAAAAGACATAAAATAGCCTAAATGATCTAATTGTCAGCTGATCTTGTGCACATGAAAACAAAATGCATAAAAGACAGGAAGTAAACCTACTTTGTGATCAAATTTGATAGCAAAATAACTTAAGCTAATTCATGATTAGAAGGAAATTATTATCTATTGCATTGTTAAACAGACTGAAATATAACCAAATGAATTTATGACAAAATGAAAATGAACAAAACTAAACCTACTGTAACTTGATCCTAAGATATCAAAGAAATATACCCTATGTACTTGTCAACATAAGACTAAATAGTAAGCTGGAAAATACTGGAAAGGAAATTGAAAGAAAACTTAGTGTGCAACCGGTCACTTTTAATCTATGAAATAAGAATTATATTATCGACATGGCATTATAATAAAACACATGCTATAGGAAACAATGAAATGCATGATTACAATAATTCAATTACATAAACAAACTAGAAATGAAACTATATTAATTGCAAGGAAATGGATGACAAAAATACACACAAGAATGAAAACCACTGGTTGATGAGGGGCCCTCTTAGCGATCTGGGTGACGCTTCCTAAACACTTACATGAACAAGATCATAAACAAAGAAGGAATGTAACTTCTATTAAAAATGTGAAAACAATATTACAGAATCTCTCTTTGAAATTGACTGAAAGAATGTAAAACTAGCTAACTACGCTCTCGCTTAGAGGAAAATATATATAGTGTTTATAGGGATGAGAAAGTTGACCCTTTCAGTGGTTTACCACTCCTAAATTTATTCAACCATTATTACAACCAACTGATTGACTGCCAACACACAATTCTTCTCCTTCATCCTCGCGCGTTGGTTCTCCATTGTGCGTGATGTGGCATGAGCATTCACTTTGACATGGACTGGTGTCATGGTGTTGAACAAAGTAGGAAAGCTAATGAGCCTTCTAGCAAAAAGGTCATTCTATAATCCATACGCATGGAAACATAATAGTTGCAGACCGTCCTATCCTTTAATGCTTCGGAATCTGCCAACAAACATTGCATGGTTTGATCGGCGAGATGGATGGTAAGTTGTATGTGCTCTATGCATATCTAACGTTATGCATGTCTAGATATTGTCTCATTCAAAAGATCATAACCTGCAAAAAAATTCATACATATGTCAAGCGTTCTCCTAAATATAATCAAATTTAATCAATAAAATCATGAAATAATAATAATAGATCAGAATTTTCATAAATCCAAATATATTCATACCTGAGGCTAAATGATAAGATGTATGATAGAAATTTGTCAAAAATATGAAAAAATGGATGTCAAAAAGTGTAATTTATCAGCCAAAAATGGTGACAAAACTAAGGTCAACACGTCCCTTATAATAATCTGATACAAGACTCCTTAAATATTGAGGCTAAAGTCATGGAAACTAGTTATTTAATGGCATTGGAATGCAATGTTTTCACACATGAGTTTATGGTATTTCGACCCTCAAATGATATGGACATTAAATTATAGAGTAATAAATCACATATGAATTTCCAAACATCATCCGAATCATATAATATCCCTCATACAAATCTGGTATAAAACTACTTCAAGATTGAAGGAAAATCCATGAATACTAGTGATAGAAGGGCATGAGTAGCAAGATTTTCGTACATGTATCTCTGATATTTCAACTTACATAGCACGTGGACATAATATTACAGATCCATACATCATATATTTATTTCCCATCATTATAAACCTGATATAAATGTCCTTATACAAATCTGATATAAAGCTACTTCAATATTGAAGCCAAATCCATGAAAACTAGTTATTGAAGAGCATGGGGATGCGAGCCTTTCATACATGTATTGATGAAATATTGAATTACATATCATATTTATATTATATTACAAATACATACATTATAAATCAAATCTTTGGAATCAACCATCCTCATAAAGGCACAAGAATCACTCCAACAAGTGCGCCATCAATTGAGTGTTGGGAAATGTAGAAGAAGAAATGAGAGAATGGAGAGATAGAGGATAATACGACTGTAGTACCTACAAACTTCAAATAAAAATCCTTCATTAAGATCCTATGAGAGGTCTGAATGGCCTCTGCATCAACCAACTTGGAAAGGAATCCAACTCCCTCGAAATTGGCTTACTAGCAAGGTAATTGTGCACTCACCGTGCAATGGACAAGAAAAAGCTCTCCAAAAATGACAAAGGACAATTAAAAAATGATCAAAACCTAGTATCCTTCCTCATTAAATACTTTTACTAACTTCATGATGCCTCCTAATGTCAAATTTTGCACCATGAGCTTCCTCCAACTCATATCAGTGGTTTAGTAACTCCCATGACACGTGTATTCCTCTTCATGATCCAATTCTTTCCCCAATTCTAATGGCTGCGTATAACTCCCAAATTCAACCTCTTGGTGGCTATTTTTAGCCCTTACATGCCATATTTTTTGTATGTCAGAAACCGGGTCTGATTTTTTTGTACTTGTCATATAATCTCCCATCATGTGTTGTCATAGAGTGCATAAAATCTCCTTCCAAGTGGCACACCTTGTCTTCTAGTCTCTTCATCTTCCATAGGATTTACCCTCCTTTACAAATTTGAATTACTTGGCTCATTATATTATATTTTAAGCCACATTCCCATCCAATAATGTTACATTACCCATGTGCTTAAATTTGGATGAATATCATGCCAAGTCCGGGGGGAATATAGTCACCCAAAGTCTTCATAAGATTCCAAGTGTATTCATGAAATCATGCCACCTTATTTTCTTAGAATTTATCATTTATGTGATCCAATTAAATTTTAATGTGGTAAAATAAAGTACTTTTGGGTCCCATATACCATGAATACAAAATTTCTGTCTCCATCTCAACTTAAGCAACTAGTAGGTTGGTGAAACATTATTTGCAAATAGTCTTATTTGGAAATTATTTAATTGGGGACATGAAAAATCCTCCCCACTTAATATTTCTTTTCCTCAAGAAATTATAGGTTTGTATGCTCCAATATCTTTCATATTCCCAAGTGGAACCCTCATTTGGCACTCCTTCCTTTGCACCAAGTGCAATGTTATGGTTCTAGACATTATTTATTTTTCTTTAGCTGTAATTTTAGAAGTGGAACTCATGTACTGCACTTTTGTGTTCCCAAAATTAAAGAGAGGTGGATTTTGAATATTTATATATCCTGTAACATCACCACTAAAACTGAAAGGATTAATCAAATCCATAAAAACAAAATTTGTGCAAATAATATTTACCTCCATATTTTGGAAACATTTTATGAACTTTTACCCCTTTTTGCTTATGTATAATTCTTTGAAGTTGGTACTGAGTTACCAAACTTTGAGTTTATTAAGATTCCAAGAAAATATTAGAGAGAAACTACCATGCTTTCTATTGCACTACTATTATTACAATCATCTTCTCAAGTGGTGACTAAATCTCAAATGTTGCTTGCTTCCCCCATAATCGAGACCAATGAGACCAAAAATGATCCCAGGGTCCCATATGATCCTGATACATGCATGGTGTGAAATTCCTATGATGAAATTCCATTAACATCAAGCATATGAAAATTGAATCCATCTCTCAAAATGTATCCCACATAGGAAACTGGAACACTGTTGTGCAAAGATGAACTCAAACAACTAAAGGTTGGTTTTCTTTCTGGAAACAACAATCGAACTGCTACTCCAAGTGAGATGAAACTAATCAATGCAAGGATCCCAATTCTTGTATTGAACCCTTGCAAACCTCATGAGTAAAAAATATAGATCATGAAAGTACATAACAACATCATACAAATGTACATCAAGAAGGTACCTCATCAAAGGATCATGAAAGTTCTTATACATCCAAGTAAGTAGGTCATCATGTCGCCCATACACACAAGCATCAAGTATTATATAATATTTGCTCCAATGACATAGTTGACGATCCCGTGTCCTATAATTCTATTGCAAAAGAATGTAACATGCATTAAAATAATCATCCATGTGTTCTTTCATCCAAGAAGCAAATGAAGAACCTCCACCAAAATATGAACCCAATAAGGAGCAAAGAAAACATAAATACTTCAAGTGGATAAAAGAAGTCTCATCAATACACGCATGAATATGTATATCATCATGAGATAACAGAGGATTTTTATTCCAATAATAATTTTCTTCAATCATATATATGTTCATCCAAGTGTGGGATTAAGTTCCTCCAACATCAAATAGATTAGGCAAGGAGCAAGGAAAATCATGAGTCTCCAACTGACTCAAGTGAACATCATAGGTGCACCCATGTAGATGTGTATCATCATAATGTAACAAAGGATGCTGCTATAAATGTAAATAATATGGTTCTCTAATAATGTCATCATCAAAAGGAGAGATATAAATTCCATATTATTCATGTGGCATTATAAAAAAGAAACCTTTCACCCATACTTCATTAGGATGAATGCTGCAAAATTTGAAATAGTAGGATGTAGGGAAAAGAACCAAATCACCCAAATGATCAGAAAGTGAAACATTTTAGTCATGTGAAGGATCCATAGGGGTAGTATTATGCACTTCCCTTAAAAATGCAAAAAAAATCCTCATGGGTTCGTTCCAAGGTGGTGGAATGATGCACTTCTTCAAAAAGTGTGTAACCATTTTCAGGAGGCAACTCAAGTTCCTATTCCACTGCTACTAGTGATTGCCTATCATCAATATCATATTCAAACAGATCAAGGACCTGCAATTTTTCATGTTTCTCATGATCCATCATGTCATGAGAATCCTCCAAGTAATCTGCCATATGACAATCTTAAACATAGGATGAAGAATGAGTATCTTGCAACCTCTCAAGAAGTTGCTCATTTTGAATTTTGAGATTATGAATATCTTAATTATTCTTCAAGTATGAGTCATGCAACCATTCACTATGCTTAATCACATGTTTAAAAAAAATAAAAGACATGAAATTACCTTTTATTTTTCACATTGCTCTTTCAATCTTCTCCATCTCTTCAAGGAAGGATGGATCCTCCAACGATGAAAATTTCGAATGATAATTTGATACCAATGCTTGAGTATCATGGAGTATTTTAAGGGCCTCTTGGATATACCTTTCACTCATATTCAAATACCCTTAAATGAAGGATAGTTCATGGGATTGATCCTTCTCCTCTTCTTTCTTATTAATTTGATAAACTTCTTGAAGCTCAAGTGGTGATGGGGAAGTTGATATTGGTTCTTCATTATCTGTCACAAGGTCTTCATCTTCATGATTATGAGAAATTTGGCTTGCAGCCACATTTTAAAATTTTATCTCTATGTAACCAACATAGAGTTGTGAGAACCCATCAATATGTACGCTTTCATAGTTCAATGATCCAACAATAGATTATCTTTGATTTGCACAACCCCCACCAGTAACGATTGTGTGCTTGTATTCACTTTCCTCTTTATGTTCATCTTTGAAATCACCTTGAGGTAATTTATTCTCCACTTCATGATTCTATGTTTCTTTCTGTAATGGTGTATCTAGGCTATTTTCACAAGTAGGCTTATTTTTTCTCATTTCATGCTCTTCCAAACTTGTGGATCCGTGATTGTCCCTTAATGAATTCAAAGTTGAATTATTTTTTCTAAATTCATTAAACCAATAAAAAAAGTATTAAAAATGAATGGTCTTGTGTCTCTCCATGATGGAAACTTCTACTAACCCTTGCTTCCAGCTTACCCCTAAGTTGGCTAGCCATCAATTTGAATCCTTGCATAAGTTGCTTGGTCTTATCATCAAAATATGACTTCATACATTTCTGAAATTATTTTATATAATCCTTAACTTTAATATTTTCTAATACCATGCTCTGATACCACTGCAATGTCCCCTTTTAGAAATTTTGGAGAAATGCACAAATTGGGAAAATTTTCAGCTTAACTAGTCATAACTCTAGAGTGTTCCAAATTTCACCAAATGGTCCTGAATTTGGAAGGAGATGGTATGGTGAGTATTAAAAAATCCCTATGCAAAAAAAAAAATCTAATGGAAAAAATACCAAAATTACTAGGAAATTGTGTTCAAATCCCCCCAAGGGTGATGGCCAAGCTAGCTCTCCAAATCAAGTACGACCCTCCTAATTTAAGAAAAGACTATGGGAATGAGTATCAGACATCAATTACTGCCCTTAATAATGTCTATTAAGTTCTTAAAATGGATTATGGTCTGCAAAATTTGTAAGGTAACTTTCAATGAAATTGCTTATGGGGAAATTGCATAACTAGCTCGATTTTGACATATGAAAGGTGGAGTTAAAGATTCATATCAGGATGTTACATATAGGGACCATATACATAATACCAATGAATTCCAAAATATTATTAAACACCATATATCCTTCATACAAGTATGGTATACAACTCATTCAGCATGGAGGTCAAATACCTGAAAACTAGTGAATTAGTAGCATGGAATTGCAAGAGTTTCACATATGGATTTCTTGGATTTCGACCCACAGAGAATAGAGAAATGAAATTGCAGAGTAAAAAATCATATACAGCTGTCAAAAAATAATCAAATTAATATAACATCCCTCATACAAATATGATACAAGACTCCTTCAAGATTCAAGCTAAAGTCATGGAAACTAGTGATTCAATGGCATGGGAATGCAATCTTTTCACACATGAGTTTAATGGATTTAGAGACACATAGTATATCAAAATTAAATTACAGAGTAATACGTCATATATTAATTTCCAAACATCATTCAAGTCATATAATATCCCTCATAAAAATATGGTATAAAACTACTTCAAAAAATAATCAAATTAATATAACATCCCTCATACAAATATGATACAAGACTCCTTCAAGATTCAAGCTAAAGTCATGGAAACTAGTGATTCAATGGCATGGGAATGCAATCTTTTCACACATGAGTTTAATGGATTTAGAGACACATAGTATATCAAAATTAAATTACAGAGTAATACGTCATATATTAATTTCCAAACATCATTCAAGTCATATAATATCCCTCATAAAAATATGGTATAAAACTACTTCAAAAAATAATCAAATTAATATAACATCCCTCATACAAATATGATACAAGACTCCTTCAAGATTCAAGCTAAAGTCATGGAAACTAGTGATTCAATGGCATGGGAATGCAATCTTTTCACACATGAGTTTAATGGATTTAGAGACACATAGTATATCAAAATTAAATTACAGAGTAATACGTCATATATTAATTTCCAAACATCATTCAAGTCATATAATATCCCTCATAAAAATATGGTATAAAACTACTTCA
>LPNX010636011.1:118141-157575 GCA_001517045.1 Pseudotsuga menziesii
AGATTGAAGCCAAATCCATGAAGATTAGTGATACAAGGGCCTGAGTATGCAAGCTTTTCATACATGTATCTCTGATATTTCGACTTAAAGAGAATGTGAAAATAATATTAAAGATCCATACATCATATATTTATTCCCCGTCATCATAAAAAACATATAAATGTCCTTATAAAAATATGATATAAAGCTATGTCAATATTGAAGCCAAATCCATGAAAACTAGTTATTCAAGAGCATGGGGAATGTGAGCCTTTCATACATGTATTTCTGAGATTTATAATTACGTATAATATGGAGATGAAATTACATATACATACATCATAAATAAAATCTTTGGTATCAACCATCCTCAACAAGGCACAAGAATCACTCCAACAAGTGCACCATCAATTGTGAGTGTGTGGAAATGGAGAAGAAGAAATGAGAATGGGGAGATAGATGATAATTTTATTGTAGGAACTTCAACCTGAAAATATAAATCCTTAATTAAGCTCCCATTAGAGGTATGAATTTCCTCTCCATCAACCAACTTGGAAAGGAATCCAGATCCCTCGAAATCGGTTAATTAGTAAGGTAAGTGTGCACTCACTCTGCAATGGACAAGCAAAAGCTCTCCAAAAATTACAAAGGCCAATTAACAAATGATAAAAATATATTATCCGTCCTCATGATATCCTTTTATTAACTTGATGATGCCTTGATGTAGGAGCATCATGGCATGCAAACAATGTGATGAGTTGGTCACATGTTCTAGCATCTTTTGTAATTGTTTTGTGCTGAGTCATTGTCTGTTAGTACTGTAGGAGCTACTGTGTATCATGACTCCCTGAGTGGAGATCAAACCGCATGCTTATTTGATTTTGACAAGGATGTTTTATCATGCTTATAAGTTCATTTTTTTTAGTTACATGACCACTCAGTTGAGGCGGTCATAGTTTTAGCATAAATAAATGGTTTCGAAATGTAGACGGGGTTCTTCTCTTCTGCATTAAAATTCCGAGTTTGCAGAGTAAGGGACAGACGTATGTCTAGTTCTACTTGTAAATATTTTGAAGATTCAGAAGGAGAGAGATGCAAGATGTGTGCATTTTCCTTTGTTTCTTAATAGAAGGATTAACCGTGTGTTTTTTGGGTTGTTGAGCCTTTATGCATGTGTTGTGTTGAACTGTGTATCTGTGTAGTGCTGACTTCAGTGTTTTCATGAACATTTGTGTATTTTCTGAGAAACTAATGTATTCATGCATCAATTTCTTGCTTCAATAGTTGAAGTAGAGTGTAGATGCATGCATAAGAGTGCTAGGCTAAAGAATCAGGATGATTGCAGGCTAGATTGATCAATTTCATGATCAATCGGTGCAACCCATAGGTTTTCTACCTTAACAATTTTTTACAGAGAAAGAACGGGGGAGATTGAGTCTGTAGATCAAGATCTAATGGTATAGAATAATCCTACAATGTAAGTTGCAATGGATTTAACATATCCATAGAGATCTAAGAGGTCTGCGCAAAAAATAATATCGACGGTCGAAGTGAAGCCGAAAAGATCTAACGGCTAGGAGAATTGTGGGGAAAGAATTTCGGGAAGGGAGTTTTGAGGGAGAAACTTTGGGAAGTTGGAATCCTGTATCCTACATCCTGCATCCTGAAACCCGATTTTGGGAAGGCCATTTCGGGATGAAAGTTGTGGGGTGCGACTTTGGGTGTTTTAAGATCCTGCATCTTGCAACCCGACATCGAAAACTTTGTTGCGAAAACAGAGTGTCAGGATGATTATTACAGAGAAAAAGTTGCAAGGAGGTAGTTTTAGAGCAGAATTTTGCAATTAGGCTAAATTTGGTAGTCCTACTATGTGTAGGGGCCTGAAGCTCGGGGAAGTGATGGTTGGGGTTGGTTGAGGTCTATCCCACCTGCACCGTTTTTGGTATCAGAGAGGGAAGAAATTTCCTATTGAGGAATTCTGAAGTTGAGATTGTGGGTAGAATGTCTAAAGGAGCAAGGACAAGCTTCTTAAAAAGAGAAGTGTAGCCATAGAATTCTGTCAAGAGAAAAGAAGAGTGCTAAAGCGGTTATGGATAGATGACCAACATTGCCAAAATACCAAGGGATGAGAAGAGGCTTGGTGAGGTAAGATGTAACAATGTGAAAGAGAACTATTATTGCAGAGGATTAGTGTGACAAGATGGTTGCACACATTGTAAGAGCAAGAGGTTGTGACAGAGGTCGACCAGGAGGGAATGCAAAATTCCTATAGGAGAGGAGAGAGCTAAGGGCATGTATGGAAGCCATGGAAACAAACAAATGAAGAGACCCAAAAGCAGGGGATGTAAGTGAATATTAAGGTGAAGAGCAAAGAGAAGATGTTGCACTTATGCAAGAAACACCACAATTGAGACATCTCAAATCTAATCTGGGAGCAACTTCAAGGACGAGACTAGAGTTTCCTACCTATGATGGAAGTCTTGTCGCAGAGCATCTCATTGATTGGATGAGTGAGATGGATAAGTAATTTGAGTACGATGAGGTAGAAGAAGATAAGAGATTCATATTAGTTGTGATGAGGTTGAAAGGACATGCATCCTTGTGGTGGGATAGTGTGCAAACAGAAAGAAGGAGGAAGAATAATCCATTGATAAAAAGTTGGGATAGAATGGTGGCAAATATGAGGGATAAGTTCTTTCCCAAATATTACCAGTTAATTCTGGATAGACAGATGCAGAACCTTAGACAAAGATTGTTAACAGTGAGAGAATAAACTGATTACTTTTACAAAGTAAACCTAAGGGTTGGATATGTGAAAGAGTCAATAGAGAAGGCTACTATGTTGATGTATTTGTAACTTCGGAATGTATTCATCTATGTATATTATGTCTTGTAACCCAATGTTTATTCTGGGATGTATCTATTATTTAATTGAGTCATTATGTCATGCCCCGATGTTCCTATCAGGAGGATCTATAATGTAAACAAGTCATGTCAAGTCATTGTGGGTAACCCTCCTATTGTCTAAGGGTTAAAGTCTCCGAAGTTCTAGGGCACTAGGGTTATTAGACTTACCTGGTGAAGTCAGCCCTAGTAGGCTTTTAGTCATGCTGAGAAGCAGTTAAAATAGAGAAGTGAGTTCTTTATTTAGCACACATCACATACACACTCAAGTGTAGCACATAGTTGAGGAAGGAGAAGACACTAGGGCTAGATAAGAAGAAGGCTACTACTGTCAGGAGATCACTTACTGTTTTGGGATTTTCTATTTTGGTGTTAATTCTATATCTGAGGAAGTTGTGGGGTTTTCTCCATTTATGGTTTCCCTGAGGAAAAACACTATGTTCATTGTCTCTTGTGTTTGATTGTTGTACTTTTTATTCTCTCAGTTAAAGATCCTAATAATGCTAGCTTAATGTTGAAAAACTAACATGGTATCGAAGCTAACCTGAGAAGAAGACACTGTGCAGCTGGAGGAACTAGGGCTTCCTAGTTTGTGGATATTCCTCCACATATTTTCAGCAAAATTAAGGTGGAATAACTCTCCTCCTAAGGGTGCATCTTTCTGTCGAAGCAGAATCCAATTCTGAGGTTTTTCAGTTTTGGACCCAACACGACTGTCGAAAATTAGGGCTTTTCACAGAAGAGGAATTTTTCAATGAGCCCAGGCCTAGATTGATCATAGGGGATTCACTTGTTGACCAATATCATATCATGTTAGTTCATATTGTGATTTTAAAATTATCAAAAATCAAAGCAATTTATTGCAGGTATTGGGGGGATGAGGGGTTTGAGGTGGGGGTGGGTAGGATGGTTTATAATGATTGAGGTATAAAAATGGGTGGGGAGGAGGTTTTAAGTATTGGGAAGGGGTTTCAACAAAAAGTGTTTGGGTCAGTATCTCTCAAAATTAAGGGTATTCTTTAATATCCCAAGATTGCACATGCTATGTGAGATTTTAAGTAAGTGAAGTCCCCCGTGGGATTGATCTCCTCCCCAAAATCAAAGTTAGGGATCAATTTCAAAGAATTTTGTTGGACAAAACTCCAAAAAATCAAAACCCTAATTTTCTCCTGAACCAATACTACAGGATTTCAGCTCCAAATCCAGATCTGACATCTTGACCTAGTAAGATCTAAATATTTTGTATTTCCATTTGAGGTTCTCAGTTAAGATGTCTCATCATACCAAGATTGATGAAAAGCTTTAGGGAGATGATAACTTCCAAGCTTGGAAGTATAGGATCTCCCTGGTCCTGGAAGAGAATGAGTTGGACTCCTACATGAATGAGGATGTTCCAGTTCGAGAGGGAGATGAGGCTAAGGCCTTACTTAAGAAGAAGTTGGTTATAGAAAAGAGGATCATTGCTGATTCTATCAAGGATCACCTTATCCCATAGGTATCCTCTCTCAAGACACCTAAAGCTATGTTTGATTCCCTAACCAAATTGTTTGAAGGGAATAACATAAAACGAAAAATGACTCTAAGGACTCAACTAAACAATGTGAAGGTCGAGAATGCAAAGACCATATAGTCTTACTTCACAATGGTTTCTCAGATCAAGGAACAATTAGAAGCAGCAGATGAAGAAGTGGAGAATGCAGAAATTGTGATGACCACCTTGAATGGTCTCCCTAGGACATGGGACTCTTTCATTCAAGGGATCTGTGCTAGAAAGAAGTTAGTCAAGTTTAGCAGACTGTCGAAATAATTTTCTCAAGAATAAGCTCGGATAGTAGCTTGAGAAGAGAAGATGGGAAGTGAATATCAGTCTCTCACAGTACAATCCAAGAAACCCAGATCCAGCCATCATAGATGTAAGTACTCTCATCAAAGGAATAACTCTAAAAAACCTAGAGATAAGTCTAAGCTCATTTTTTATACATGTGATGAAAAAGGACACTTTGCTAGAGATTGTCCTAAGAACAAAAGTAGCTCTCACAAGAAGAAGGGAAACAAAAGAAGACATCATGCTCATACTGCAGAGGATGATGAACCTTCATCGAAGAGAAACAGATATGAAAGTGAATATTCTTCAAGCGAGGATGAATATGTTTTGATTTTTGCTCTCACGGGAAACATTACTCATGGAAGTGATGATTTCCTTACAGATAGTGGGGCTTCCAAACATATGACTGGATTGAAGGAATCCTTTGGGAAACTCTCATAACATGAATCACCTCAGAAGGTGAAGCTAGGAGATGACTACCAGTATTCAATGAAAGGTAGTGGGGAATCTTCCTATAAGCTAGACTTTGGAAAGTCTATGACAATGAAGGAAGTATTGTTTGTGCCAGGACTCAAGAAGAACCTTCTCTCCATATCAGCATTAGATGCAAAAGGAATGTAGTTTTCATTCATAGATGGTTAAGTCATCATGTGGCCAAAAGGAAAGACTATTGATGATGCAATAGTGATTGGTGAAGAGGAAGGAGGTTTGTACAAATTGAAGGGCCATCCAGAACACACCTTGGTCCATGACACAGTAGAGCCAAATGAACTTTGGCATAGAAGGCTTGCACATGTGCATTACAGAGCACTACCTCTTACAAGAAAATTTGTTGAAGGTCTTCCAAAAATACAAGCAAAACATGATGGGGTCTGCAAAGTATGTGTGAAAGGAAAGAACACAAAGAAGACATTTCCAAGTAGTGAAAGCAAAGAAAAAGGAATCTTGGAAATCATCCACTCGGATGTATGCGGTCCTATGTCATCAAGCTCACTAAGCGGATATGTATACTATGTTTCTTTCATTGACAAATTTTCTGGGAAGACATTTTACTTCATAAAGAACAAAGACAATGTATTCAATAAGTTCAAGGAATTCAAAGCCTTGATAGAGAATCACACTGAAAAGAAGATCAAGACCTTTCGATCTAAAAATGGTGGAGAATTCACTTCGAATGAATTCAAAGAGCTATGTAAAGAATCGGGGATTAAGAGGGAGTTTTCCACTCCTTATAATCCACAAAAGAATGGGATTGCAGAAAAAAAGAACAGAACTATCATGGAAGCTGCAAGAGCTATGCTTCATGATCAAGATATTCCTATGCATCTTTGGGCGGAAGCTACTAGAACAGCGGTGTATGTACAGAACCGTACTCCACATAGAGTAATCGAGAACAAGACTCCTGAAGAAGTCTTCTCCGGTAAGAAAGCAGAAGTCAGCCATCTCAGAATATTCGGCTATCTTGTTTACATACACATTCCAAAATAGAAGAGAACAAAATTAGATCCTTCAAGAAAGAAGGGTATATTTGTGGGATACTCTGAAAGCTTGAAGGCTTACAGAATATATTTCCGAGGATACAAGAATATTGACATCAGCAGGGATGTGACATTTGATGAAGACACAGCTTACAACAAATCCATAAAGAGACTTGCTGAAGAACCCGAAGAAGCAGAAGCACCCAGAATTCATGATACAACCATGAACAAAGAAACTCAAGTAGAAGATCGATAATTTGAAGAACCACAAAGACCTGTAGATCCACCTCTGGAGAAGAATCCTCATAAGAGGAATCCTGCTTGGGTACATGAAATTATCCAAGGTGTGGAAAGATATGGGGCTCCAGAAGAAAATCACAGGGTAAGAAAGAGGACCAAATCCTGCTCCGGGTATGTAGCTTTACCATGTGATTTCATTGATAAAGAACCTTCCAGTTATGAAGAAGTAGCAGAACGGAAAGAATGGAAGGATGCTATGATCGAAGAGTACCAATCAATCATGAATAATGATGTTTGGGATGTTGTCCCAAGACTAGAAGGGAAGTCAATTGTGACTTCCAAATGGATCTACAAGATCAAGCATGCTGTAGACGATAGCATTGAAAAGTATAAAGCAATATTTGTGGCTCGTAGTTTCTCACAGAAACAAGGAATAGATTATGAAGAAACCTTTCCACCTGTATCCAGATACACTTCCATTAGATTAGTACTAGCTTTGGCTACAGTGATGAAATGGAATATACACCAGATGGATATCAAGACTACTTTCTTGAATGGTGTAGGGGAAGAGGAAGTGTATGTAGAACAACCACTCGGTTTTGAGACACATGACAGGGAATATCATGTGTGCGTATTGAAGAAAGCCCTGTATGTTTTGAAACAGGCACCCAGGACTTGGTACCGCAGAATCGATAGCTTTCTATCTAGTTTGGGTTTTACGAAGAGTAAAACAGATTCCAACCCGTACTACAAGGTTGAAGATGGCAACCCATTGATGCTCCTACTATATGTAGATGATTTTTTTGTGACAGGTATGGATGGGTTGATTGCTGATACAAAGAGAAAGCTTGCTACCGAGTTCAAAATGAAGGAATTGGGTATGATGCATTATTTTCTAGGTATGGAGGTGTGGCTGAGTGTAGATGGAATCTTCCTTGGACAAGGGAAGTATGCAGTAGAGATCCTGAAGAGGTTTGGGATGATGGATTGCAAAGATATGGCTACACCAATGGCATCGAACCTGAAGCTATTGAGTGATGCTTCATCAAAGTCAGTTGATGCTGCGATGTATCGTCAGATAATTGGGTCCTTGATGTACCTGATGAACACAAGACTAGACATTTGCTTTGCTGTGAACACCTTGAGCCAGTTCTTGATAGATCCGAGAAATGTTCACTTGATTGTTGCAAAGCATATTTTGAGGTACCTGAGGGTTACAGTTGATTATGGGCTCAAGTATGAGTTGAATCAGAAGATTAACCTGGAGGGTTATGTTGATTCAGATTGTGCAGGCAGTGCCATTGATAGGAAGAGCACTTCAGAGTGTTGCTTCAGTATGGGATCAGGTGTGATCTCTTGGTTTAGCAGGAAGAAATCCTATGTGGCATTGAGTACAGTTGAGGCAGAGTATGTCATAGCTTGTTCATCTAGTTGTGAGGCAGTATGGCTGAGGAAGCTACTGTCTGATTTATTTGATCTCCAGTTGGATGCTACTTGTATGCATTGTGACAACCAGAGTTGCGTGAAGTTGTTAGAGAATCCAGTGTTCCATGACAAGTCGAAGCATATCAAGATCAAGTATCACTATATCAAGGATATGGTGCAGAGGGGAGCAATAAAGCTCTAGTATGTTGTGACGGATGATCAGATAGCTGGTGTATTGATGAATCCATTGGCTACGGTGAAGTTTGATTACTTCAGGGAGAAGCTTGGTGTTCTCTAGATCAAAGTTCCCTCCAAAGGGATATTATGAGTCCGTGAACTATTCTAACATGGGAGAGGATTAAGTTCCTTCCATGGTCAAATGTAAGGGTTGAGCCATTCTGTCATGGTGAGAGGATTTGGTTCCTTACATGTTAGATATGAGTGCTGAGCCATTCTGATGCGACTATAGGATTGGTTCCTAAGTAATCAGATATGAGTGTTGTTGCCAGTCTGGGAATGGAGGTGCTTGGTTAGTTACCAGGAAAACTCAGTCTAGGACTAAGAAGCCATTCTGATGTGAGAGAGGGATGTGTTTCCACTTGATCAGATGTAAGGGCTGAACCATTCTGTCATGGCTAAAGGATTAAGTTCCTACCATGTTAGATGTGAGTGTTGGCCATTCTGACGAGTAGGTAAGATATAAGGGAAACTACCATTCTCTGGGAGAATGGAGGCACTTGGTCAGTTACTAGGTAGCTCAGTCTAGGATTGGGGGCCATTCTGATGCGATGATAGGATTAGTTCCTTCATGATCAGATGTGAGTGCATGCCCTTTCGATGCAATGTGTTTACACATGGTCGAATGTAAGTGCAGAGCCTTTCTAATGGGATGAGGTCAGTTATAAGTGCTGAGCCATTCTGGTGCGATGTGTTTACACATGGTCAGATGTGAGTGTTGAGCCTTTATGATAGGATGAGGTCAGATGTAAGTACATAGCCTTTTCGATGTGATGTGTTTGCACATGATTAGATATAAGTGCTGAGCCATTCTGGCGCGATGTGTTTACACATGGTCAGATGTGAGTGCTGGGCCTTTCTAACAAGATGAGGCTAGATGTGAGTGTTGGGCATGCCTTTCTGACAAGATGAGGTCAGATGTAAGAGTTGGGCGGGACATTCTGACTTAAGTGTTAGATATAAGCATTGATGAAGACCTACATGAAGGGTAGGCCTACAGGATTGACTTTGTAGAACTTCTTGTGATGAGAAGAATCGAGATAGCTCCATTATGAGATAGCATGAGATGATCCAAACTTGATGATGATCTAGATGTGATGATGATCCAGACTTGATAATGATCCAGATCAAGTGATGGTATAGTTGTGATAATGATCCAGATTCGATGATGATCCAGATCAAGTGATGATCCAAATCAAGTGATGATCTATATGTGTTGATGATCCAAAGTTGATGACAATATAGATCGAGTGATGATCTAGCAGTGATGAGATAGTAGTCATGATGATGCAGATCCCATGATGAAGAAGACTTGAAGTAGAATATGACTTAAAGACTCAAAGATGAAGAAGACTTGAAGACAAAGAAGACTTGAATACTTGAAGATGACGATATGATCCAGTCGATGCATGGAAGAAGACTAGTGCTGAAAATTGTGTCGAAAGAATACCTCCCTAGTTAAGAGGGAGTGTTGATGTATTTGTAACTTCGGAATGTATTCATCTATGTATTCTATGTCTTGTAATCCGATGTTTATTCTGGAATTTATCTATTATGTAATTGAGTCATTATATCATACCCCAATGTTCCAATCGGGAGGATCTATAATGTAAACAAGTCATGTCAAGTAATTGTGGGTAACCCTTCTATTGTATAAGGATTAAAGTCCCTGCAGTTCCGAGGCACTAGGGTTATTAGACTCACTTGGTGAATTCAGCCCTAGTAGAGTTTTAGTCATGCCGGGAGGTAGTATAAATAGAGAAGTGACTTCTCTATTTAGTACACATCACATACACACTCAATTGTAATGCATAGTTGAGGAAGGAGAAGACACTGAGGCTAGAAAATAAGAAGGTTACTGCTGTTGGGAGAGCACTTACTATTTTGGGATTTTCCATTTTGGTGCTGATTCTATCTCTGATGAAGTTGTAGTGTTTTCTCCATTTATGGTTTCCCCGAGGAAAAACATTGTGTTCATTCTCTCTTGTGTTTGATTGCTATACTTGTTATTCTCTCAGTTAAATATCCTAATAATGCTAGCTTAATGTTGAAAAACTAACATGCTAGATATGTGAATGGTCTAAGGATGGATATCCAAGAAGAGATCAGCATGATATCACCCAGAATGATGGAGGAGGCATATCAGTGTGCCTTGAGGGCAGACAAAAATATAATGAGGAAGGAGAGATTCAATAGAGGTTACGGTTCAGCCAGAGGAAGAGGGAAAGGGACTGGATGAGGAATATTTGGACCACAGAGAGGAGAGTCTAGTAACTATAGCCAGTAAGAGCAGCATGGTAGAGGAGGTGATTCTAGCAGAAGAGGACCTTAACAAGGAGGTAGAGGAAGAGGAAGAGGCAGATAAGTTGTCGTTAGATGCTATAAATGCAACTAGTTGGGGTATAATTCATTTGAATGTCCAGGAAAAGAAGACATAGGAGAGAGAGGAGCCTATGTGGATCAGAATGAGAAGCAACAAGAACAGTCGATGGTAGAGGAAGTCATTCCAAAAACATGTGATTCATTGATGATAAATACAGTATTGTTGAAACCTGACAAGGAGCAAGTAGAGCATGCTCAAAGGAAGTCTTTAGTCGGGACTATGTGTAAATTCCAAGGGAAGTGTTCTAAGATGGTGATTGATGGTGGGAGTACTGACAATCTTGTTTCCATAGAGATGGTGGAAAAGCTAAGTTTAAAGAAGACCAAGCCTCCTGTTCCATACAAAGTATCTTGGTTACATAAAGGACATAAAATCCTTGTGAGTGAGCAGTGTATAGTTGATTTCCAAATAGGTCCATATAAGGACAAGATTCTATGTGATGTGATTCCCATGGATGTTTGTCATATACTGTTAGGTAGACTATGGCAATTTGATAAGAAATTAACTCATGATGGTAGGAGTAACTATCATAGTTTGAAGAAGAATGGGATAACACATGTACTACACCCTTTGCAAGAAGGTAGTACAGTAGGACAATCAGCACCCAAAGTTTTGATGTTGTCAGGAAAGGAGTGTTTGTAGTAAGTTGAGGAAGAATATTTGAACTATGTAGTGGTATGTAAGCCAAGAGTGGTGATGATGAGGACCAATGTGGCAGATCTACCTGAGGACATTCAGGAGATGCTGAGTGAGTTTAGTGACATTGTGGTGGATGATTTACCTGATGAATTACAACCAAGAAGCGATATAAGTCATCAAATTGATTTTATTCCAGGAGCCAGTTTTACAAACAAGGAAGCATATAGATTGACACCTCAAGAGAATTAATAATTAAGGAAGAAGGTCCAAGGATTGTTGGACAAGGGATTGGTTCAGAAGATTCTGAGTCCATGTGTAGTACCAGTAGTATTGACCCCAAAGAAGGATGGTGAGTGGAGGATGTGTACAGACTCAAGAGCAATTAATAAGATCACTATCGGATATAGATTTCCATTACCAAGGATAGATGATGTGATGGATTTCCTAAGTGGGGAAACATGATTTTCAAAATTGGATTTGAAGAGTGGATATCATCATATCAGGATCAAAGAGGGAGATGAGTGGAAGACATCCTTCAAGACAAATTATTGGTGTATCAGTGGTTGGTCACGCCATTTGGGTTATCCAACGCACTAAGAAATTTTATGATATTGATGAATGTATTCTTGAGATATTTCATAGGTAATTTTTTGATAGTTTACCTTGATGACATTTTGGTTTTCATCCAAACAGAAGAAGAGAATCTAAAGCATCTGAGATATGTTTTAGAGAGGATGCAATAGGAAAATTTGCTAATAAATGTGAATAAGTGCACATTTATGAAGACATAGCTCATATATTTGGGTTTTTTATCTCCAGAGAAGGGTTGAAGTTGGATCCAGAAAAGGTGCAAGAAATCATTTATTGGCCTTCACCCAACAACATATTTCAGGTAAGAATATTTCATGGATTGCAAGTTTCTATAGGTATTTTATAAATAATTTCAGTGGTATTTGTGCATCTATCATTGAGACAATTAAGAAGGATAGAAATCCATTTCAATGGATAGCAAAGGCTGAAGAGAGTTTTCATTTCTTGAAGAAGAACATCACTGAGAAAGCAGTATTGAAGTTACTAGACTTCAACCACCCTTTCCAAGGGAAGTGTGATGCTAGTGGACTAGCAATCAGGGATGTAATCGGTTAGAAGGATATGCCTATAGAGTATTTCAATGAGAATTTGAATGATGCCAAGAAGAAGTAATCATCTTATGACAATGAGTTTTATGTGATTGTTCAAGCAATGAAGCATTGGAGGCACTACATGATGCCTAGAGAATTTTTGTTGTATTCTGACAACCATGCATTATAGTACATTATGCAGCAACCTAAGTTGAACCTGGAACATGTCAAGTGGGTTGAGTTCTTGCAGATATTTTCCTTTGTGTTGAAACACATAAGCGGATATTCAAACATAGTAGTTGATGCTTTGAGTAGGAGACTGTTGATTATGCAAGAAAATTAGATCCAAGTCTTGGGATTTGAACATTTGAGAGATTTGTATGAAGCTGGCGTTGATTTCCAGGAAGCTTACAAGGTTTGTAAGAATACATTGGAGGTGGTAAGAGAGCCATGGATGGAGTACACCCTACAGGATGGGTTACTCTTTAAAAACAGTAAACTGTGTGTACCGAGCTGTTCTATGAGAGAGAACTTGATACAAGAGAAACATAATGGAGGTATGGCATGTCACTGTGGAAGTGATAAAACCTTCAGACTATTAGTTCATTTCTATTTCTGTCCAAGGCTAAGGTCTCAAGTTCAGAAGTTTGTAATAAGATGCAGAGTATGACATCATGCTAAGGGGAGAATCTAGAACATTTCCTATTCCAATTAAGCCTTGGGATTCTGTGAGTATGGATTTCATTCTGGGTTTACCAATAAATCAGAGGGGACATGATTCTATATTTATTGTTGTTGATAGATTCACTAATATGGCACATTTAATTATACGTTACAAGAATAATGATGCCACACACATTGCTAACTTGTTCTTTGATGAATTTGTGAAGCTACATGGTTTACCTAGAAGCATTGTATCAGACCAAGATGTGAATCTCACAGGCCATTTCTGGAGTACCTTGTGGAAGAATTTGGGTACCACGACGAACTTCAATTCAGCATATTACCCATAGTCTGATGGACAGAATGAAGTAGTCAGTAGGAGTATGGGAAACATGTTGAGAAGTTTGATTGGGGAAAGTCCTAGGTAGTGGGACAAAGTATTAGCTCAAGCTGAGTTTGTTAGATTTTTAGTGGGTAACCCTTGACGAATAGGAGGGTTACCCACAATGACTTGACATGACTTGTTTAAATTATAGAACTTCTCTATAGGAAAATCAGGGAATGACATGACTTAATTACATTACAGATACTTCCCAGAATAAACATCAAGTTACAATACATAAGAAATACAGATGAATACATTCTGAAGTTACAATTACATCAACACTCCCTCTTAACTAGGAAGGTATTCTCTCGACACAATTTATCAGTACAATTATTCTTCTCTGTATCATCTGGATCATCATCGAGTCCTCGTCACCTTCAAGTCATCTCCATATTCAATTCATCTTCATCTTCAATTCATCTTCATCATCAGATCTAGATCATTACTCAATTTGGATCATCATCACTAGATCTGGATCATCATCACTAGATCTGGATCATCACTCAATTTGTATCATCTCTGGTTCTAGAACATCTCTGCTGTATCATCATCATGGGTGTTATCTCTTGATTCTTCTCATCACAGGAAGTTCTATAGATCCATCCCTTTTTCATGCTAGATGTAGGCCTAGCCACCATGTACGTCTTCTTCAACGCTTATATTTGACACTTAAGTCAGAATGGCCTGCCCAACACTTACATTTGATCATGTAGGAACTAATCATATAATCATATAAAAAGGCAATTCCCATCACTCACATTTGACCATGTGGTAACATATCCCACAACCCTATCAGAAAGGCCCAGCACTAACATCTGTTCAACCAATGATCGGAATGGCCCAACACTTACACTTGGTCATGCAAGGAACCAATCCTCCATGCCAAAAGGCTCTGCACTTACATCTTACAACCAATGTCAAAAAGGATCTTGCACTTACATCCGTTCAACTAATGATCAAGAAAGGCACAACACTTACATCTATTCAACCTATGATCAAGAAAGGCTCAACACTTACATCTGTTCAACCAATGATCAAGAAAGGCTCTACACTTACATTCGACACATATGAGGAACCAATCCAACATGCATGTTCAAAAACGCATGCACTCACATCTGATATTGTAGGAAGCAATCCTACAGTCATATCAGAATGGCCCCTAGTCCCAAACTGAGCTACCTGGTTACTAACCAGGTGCCTCCATTCTCTTAGAGAATGGCAGTTGCCCTTACATCTGGCCTACTTGTCAGAATGGTCAATATTCACATCTGACATGGAAGGAACCTAATCCTCTAACCATGACAAAATGGATCAGCCCTTACATCTTACCTACTCCTCAGAATGGGTCTCAGTCCTAGACTGAGTATTCCTAGTAACTGACCAGGTGCCTCCATTCCAAGAATGGAATTCAGTGCTTATTTTTTATCATGTAGGAACCAATCCTACAATCAAATCAGAATAGATCCACACTCATATTTTGCATGGAAGGAACCAATTCTCTCACCATGACAGAATGGCTCATCCCTTACATTTGACCTACTCGTTGGAATGGCTCACGAATTCAGCACTCATATCTGACATGGAAGGAACCAATCCTCTCACCATGACAGAATGGCTCATCCCTTACATCTGAGCATGGAAGGAACCAATCCTCTAACTATGTCATAATGGCTTTGGGTCTCATCATTTCACCTTGGAGGAAACCTCAATCTGGAGAACACCAAGCTTCTCCAGAAAGTACTTGAACTTCACCATAGCCAATGAGTTCGTCAACACATCAGCTATCTATTCCTCCATTGTAACATACTTGAGATTCCCTGCTCCCCTCTACACCATATCCCTGATATAGTGATACTTGTTCTCGATATTCTTCGATTTTTCATGGAACACTCAGTTCTATTATAGAATGAAAGTTGCAGGTATGATATTTTTACCTTCTCTGGATTTTTTTACAGATTCTTACTAAATACTATTTATGATTTTGATTGAAAATATGCATATTGAATACATGCTTCAACTAGATTTCCATTCGTTTAAATTATGAAACTCAATTTGAATTATTTTTTATAATATCTAGTGTTAATTTTCATGTTACGAGCTAATCTAATTGCTTAAACTTAAAATGAGACTTTAATTCCTAGATAGGTTTTTAAAGTTTAAATTCTCTAAGTTTTTTATTTAAACATTTATAGAGAATTTACATGTCAAACAGTTTAACTTAGATTCAAACCTTGGCTGTTAGATAACTAGCTACTAGATCTTTGCTCAAATGTTATTATAAGATAAACAAGATATTTCACAAATATAGATAAAATAAACCACAATTTTAAACAAAATACATTTCTAAAACTCTATTCAAAACATTTAAACCATTAATAAACTACATATTTTAAAACAAACAAACTAGAGATCAAATTCTCTTAACTCGCTATTTCAAACCCTCAAAATAATTCCATATGCTGGAATATTTCATATTTCCAGCAAACGCATTGTTCCCACAATATGAATAATCATAAACACCATTACTTAAACAAAACAAAACATTAATAAAACGTTGCAACCATTATCATAAAAACACATCGATTAAATTTACCAAAGTGTGAAGGACGAGAACCTAATCAAGATTTACAAATAATATTAATAAAATATAACCACATGTCCAAGCTTTATCTCACCCCTCCCATCAATCAAATCCTTTAAATGAATGGTTGAAAGCCTTCATTTTATTTTTTACAAACAAACGCTATTAGCGAAATGGGTGGAACCATTTACATAATAAACAAACATAAAAAAATTCAAACTAAAAGGAGTTATTCCCAACACATCGCGTTAAGTGCAATCACGAGAATCAATACATAAAGACCATATTAAAACAAGGAATTACATTCTTAAAAAAAATGCAGCCACAACAATTAAAATAACCAGGATCGAATCTTGTGAACACACAAGGAAATTATCAAAATGATACAAGAGGTATCAACCACGAAGGGTTTTGCTTTACAGGTTTCCCATAATATTTTGTTGAAAAATCACTGTATATCCACTAAAGAAAAGAGCTACGCTTGTCCCAATACCATCACATGCACAGTCAAGATTTACCCATAACAACATTTAAATAATATACACAGTCTATGTGTTAAAGCTAAATCCCTAGCTATATGCTTATGACCTCCTATAAGAAGCAACCCAACTATAAACATACAGAGCCATAGTATGAAATAAACAAAACGCGTCCACTTAAAAATGACACGTTGCTACCATATGCCTTATTTACCCAGTTGTAGCATGAATTGTACCATTGCAGAGCCATGGAACTATAAATTTAAAAAAAAAAACATTATTTAAAAACACAAAGTCATTTACCCAAACATAGATTGTCCATTGAGTCAAACCAAAACCAAAACCATTCGTAGAAAATGGTAATCTTATATACAAATTCGAATCGATTTATTAACACACAAAACATTTCAAAAATTACATTTGGCAGAGCCATGAAAGGCTTAAATAGTTGGGTATACAAATTCCCAAAACGATTTAATAAAACCACCAAACAACGAAATCGTTCAACCAAATGTTTCCCCACACCCAATATTTGAACCCTCTATTAAAACCACCCAGCAAATGTAAAGGCCATTTCCTTGTCGGGGCTTACTAGGAGATTGGTTGTGCAGCAACCCACAACACTTCCCTTTAATCCACGTAGAGTACCCACGCTCTGCTCACCTACCAAACAATCACGTTTTTCATCAGAAGTAAGCCATTGTAAAAGTTAAACAAAAACAACAAAGGGAAGGTGCAAATCATATGTCAATTTCATACCTATCAAGGATCTTAGAGCATGCTGGTTGTGCAGCATGAGCACACATCTCTCACCTGCAGCATGAAACCTCCATATTCACCACAACGAAAATCAAAAGAATGACACCAAACCCCTACCACAATGCATAAGGAATTATGCCTGTGTTTTCCAAGGCAGATTAAATATGCCACCCTGTCCACCACTACCATGCATATAAAAACAAACCATCATATAGTTTAGAATCGCATTATTTGTCACCATCGTTTCAAAACTCTTCCACCTTAAATATTAAACATCTACCCTTGTGAATTGCTAGGATAATCCATAGTTTCGATGGCATAGAATATGCCATAAGCATAAAACTTCCATACCATAAGTTCAAGCATATAATATGTTACATCTAAGGTGTTTACAACCTTAGCATATAGTTTATAGCATTCAACCATATAGTTTATAATCCCTTCTTGTTATTTTTTCATCATTCAAGCTAGCATTATGTTAGGATATTTAACTGAGAGAACAAAAAGTACAACAATAAAAACACAAGACACAATGAACATAGTGTTTTTCCTTGAGGAAACCATAAATGGAGAAAAACCCACAAGTTCCTCATAGATAGAATCAACACAAAAGGTGAAACCCCAAAACAATAAGATGACGTCTCGACATCAGTAACCTCTTTCTTTCTTTCCCCGGTGTCTTTCTCTTCCTCAGCTATGCACTACAACTGAGTGTGGATGAGTGTATGCTAAATAGAGAAGTCATCTCTCTATTTATACTAATTCCTGACATGACTAAAACCCTACTAGGGCCGACTTCACTAGATGAGTCTAATAACCCTAGTGCCTCGGAACTATGGGGACTTTAACCCTTAGACAATAGGAGGGTTACCCACAATGACTTGACATGACTTGTTTACATTATAGATCCTCCCGATCAGAACATCGGGGGCATGCCATGACACAAGAACATATCAGAATAAACATCGGGTTATAATAGATAAGAAATACAAGTGAAAACATTTTGAAGTTACAATTACATCAACACTCCCTCTTAACTAGAAAGGTATGTTCTCGACACAATTTTCATTACTGGTCTTCTTCTATGGATCTTCTCATCATTTGCATCTTCAAGTCATATTCGACTTCAAGTCATATTCATCTTCATGTCATATTCATTTATGGATCTGGATCATCACTTGATCTATATCATCATCACTAGATATCATCACTAGATCTTATCACTCGATCTGGATCATCATTGGATATCATCACTGGATCTGGATCATCACTCAATCTGGATCATATTGGGGACATCATAACTGGATCTGAATCATAGTTCAATCTAGATCATCTTGTGTCATCATCATATGTGCTATCTCATGATTCTTCTTGTCACAGGAAGTTCTATAGAGCCAACCTTCTTTCATGTTGATTGAAGGCCTAGCCATCATGTAGGTCTTCTTCAGTGATTATATCTAACCTACTCGTTAGAATGGAATTCCCAAAACTTACATCTGACCTACTCATCAGAAAGGCACGCCGAGCACTTACATCTGACCTACTCGTCAGAAAGGCAAGCCCAACACTCACATCTGATCATATAGGATCAATCCTATAATCACATCAGAAAGGCCTAGCAGTCACATTCACCAACATGATAGGACACAACTACTATCATCTGTGAAAAGTCTCGGCACTTACATCTGACCTACTAGTTAAGAAGGCATGCACTCACATTTGATCTTGTAGGTACCAAATCCTACACCCTCATTAGAATGGCCCCCAGTCCCAGACTGAGCTACCTGGTAACTAACCAGGTGCCTCCATTCTCCCAGAGAATGGAAATTTCCTTTACATCTGACCTACTTGTCAGAATGGCCTACACTCATATCTGATATCGTAGGAACCAAATCCTACACCCTCATCAGAATTGCCCCCAGTCCCAGACTGAGCTACCTGGTAACTGACCCGGTGCCTCCACTCTCCCAAAGAGTGTCAGTTGCCCTTACATCTGACCTACTCATTAGAATGGTCAGCACTCATATCTGATATGGGAGGAGCCTAATCCTTTAACCATGATAGAATGGCTTAGCCCTTACATCTGACTTGCTCATCAGAATGGCTCTCTCAGTTCCAGACTGAGTGTTCTTGGTAACTGACCATGTACCTCCATTCTCAAAATGGCATTCAACACTAATATCTGACATGGAAGGAACCAAATCCTCTCACCATGACAAAATGGCTCAGCCCTTATATTTGACCTGCTCGTCAGAATGGCTTCCGGACTCGTCACTTCCGCTTGGAAGGGACCTCAATCTAGAGAACACCAAGCTTCTCCCTGATTTTCTCAACGCTAATGGATTTGTCAATACATCAGCTATCTGATCATCCGTCCCAACATATTGGAGCTTCATTGCTCCCCTCTGCATCATATCCCTAATATAGTGATACTTGATCTCAATATGATTCGACTTGTCATGGAACACTGGATTCTATGACAACTTCACACAAATCTAGTTGTCACAATGTATACAAGTAGCATCCAACTAGAGATAAAATAAATTAGACAGTATCTTCCTCAGCCATACTGCCTCACAACTAGTTGAACAAGCTACGACATACTCTGCTTCATCTGTACGCAATGCCACATAGGATTGCTTCCTGCTAAAACAAGAGATCACACCTGATCCCATACTGAAGCAACACCCTGAAGTTCTCTTCCTATCGATGGTACTTCCTACCCAATCTGAATCAACATAACCCTCTAGTTTAATCTTCTTATTTGCATTGTACTTGAGCCCATAATCAATTGTACCCCTCAGGTACCTCAGAATATGCTTTGCAGCAATCAAGTGAACATTTCTCGGTTCTGTCAAGAACTTGTTAAATGTGTTCACAGCAAAGGAAATTTCTTGTCTTGTGTTCGTCAGGTACATCAAGGACCCAATCATCTAATGATACATCGTGGCATCATCTGACTCTGATGAAGCATCGCTCAATAGCTTTAGGTTCAAGGCCATAGGTGTGGCCATAGTCTTGCAGTCCATCATCCCAAACCTCTTCAGTATCTCTACTACATACTTCCCTTATCCAAGGAAGATTCCATCCACACTCTACCACACCTCCATACCTAGAAAATAATGCATCATACCCAAGTCCATCATTTCAAACTCGGCAGCAAGATTTCTCTTTGTATCTACGATCAACCCATCCATACCTGTCACAAATAGATCATTTACATACACTAGAAGCATCACTGGTGTTATAGTTGGTTTTACCACACCAGCTGAATCACACTTGTATGGCCTTCGCCTGTCCCTTTGCAGACTCCTTAGACCCCTTGGACCATTTTTTGTCCTTTGATGTTTCCTATACCATCCCTAAAAACATGTGAAAATGGCTATATGTGACTTTTAAACCCCTTATCACATATACACACAGGTTTGACCTCTAAAACCGTGTACATACGGATGTGTACAAAAATCTAAATCCTTTTGGAGTTTTCCTTAACATGGATCCGACTCACTTGTCTCCTGGCATTCCATAGACCTTGAGATCACTCGGATTCGATTTTTCATTACCCCATTGAAAAGCTATATAAGGAACCCTTTGGATACATTGAAGGTAGAATAGAATTGAGAGAAAAGGAACTATAGTCACATTGTTGCCAAAACTTGTGCTTGAGTCTGCATCCCTTTGTCCTTTGGAGCACTTTAGTGTTCTTACCAAGCTTTCCCTTTGCTTGTGAGCTTGCTATCGAGAGATGGAGGATTAAGGTGGTGGAGGCCCAAGTGGGGGATTCAGTTTCTTTGATTCGTAGATGTGCTGACAGAGGTTGTAGTCATTATAATCTCTAATTTTATATTAATAGAAATATCTTTTCCTTCCCAATAATGTATGTTTGAATGAATATTTTATCCATGGATGATTCCAAATGCTTATATGTTGTTGATTATATATGCTAGATTAGATCTAACACCAATATATATAGTATTATTGTCTTGTTTACTTATTGTTGAGGAAGTGAATCATCAATTCAAGCTAAAGTTGGAAAGCTCAACGGGGATCTACTTCAACCATTCGGAATAAGGTACGATTTTTTATCCTTTAGTGTTAGATATTTGATTTCTCTTGCATATTGGAAAGGATTGATTTCTGGAGTCAAGTTGTCTATTGTGGTACCCCAAGCCATAGGAATTTCTCTCTATAACAGAATTGGCAACTCCGCTGGGGACGTTCATTGTTTTTAGTTGGGGTTTGTGGGCATAATGGGCTTCATATTATTGAATTTCTCTTTGTTTCTCCTTGTTTCTGTGTTGCATTTTATAGTATGTTCATCCATTGAGACTCCCCTTTATTGGTTTGACCCTTGCCCTACTTTTTACCACTATCTTCTCTGTATACATAGGTTTTTGGCCAAAATCCGCGTATACATGTAGCTTTTTGGGAAAAATACGCGTATATATGTCGTTGTTCTTTAAACAGTCACGTACATCCTCCCTTTTGGTGAGTTTGATGTTGTGGGAAGTTCTTGGGTGGGTTGTGAGTGTGGTTGGGTCTTCCTTGGGTCTGATGTTGTCTGTTGGATGCTTCGTTTGTGACCAGAGACCAATTTTTCATTGATTTTTCTTTGAAATTAGTTTTAGTCATTTATCCTTTTTGTTTTTCCATTAGTGCATTACTCTTTTTTGTCTTGATGTCTTTCTGGGCTTGTGTTTTATACTCGCTACAGAGACTGAGAGTTTTAGATGACTTTTATTGCATTTTTCATTTTTAATATTCAAAAATACAAAGTAGTTGCACTCTTAGTTGCATCTTAGATATGGATTTGAGGAGGTACTTGCATTGGATTGCTTAGATGAGAGTTTTATTTAGGATTTCATATAGGAAGTATTGCATTAGCATTCAGAAAGGAATATATATTTATGCATCTGATGTAGTGGCATACCCTATTTTTCATTTGACAAAGATTGCACTTAGCATTGTTTGTTATGGTGTGCATATTTATTTCATTGCTAAGTCATAATGTCATTAGTTGCATGGACATTTCCCTCTGAGTAATTATAGCCAAATAAAATAAATGCATAATAAAATGAATTACACTCTTTTCTTTTATAGGGTGCACCAACAAGATTAGGTTTTAGGGTCTTGGAATAGTTCATTGTGAGTAAATTCTCCAAGACCACTAAACAACAACATGTATGTGTCTATCCAGGTGAGAGTGTGAAATTCCTTGGTATAATTAGTGTTTCTCAAGATCCTCCACTTACAAGGGAGTTAAGCACAAGGCGGTGTGAGCGGTTATTGATTGGGATCACCCCTAGTCATAACTAAGTAGCACTGGAGATATTTCCAGGATTGTATTCGTATCTGGGGGCTCTTTCAGGAGTTTCAGGATTTGCTACCCTACCCATATGGTGAATCCCACCTACGCCTGCATGCCTCAGCATTGATTATATTGAGGTGACCTTAGTTTCCTATCCTCTCAAGTGTTCGACCTCAACACATTTATTCACACTTGTTAGTTTGCACTCTAGTACCTTGTTTCCCATTATCATTATCGGTGGGTGATCTTGCATCTGTTAATGGTATACATCAATGACCGGTAATCATACAATGGACTACTATGTTCGACCTCGACACCTGTATTCACATAGTAGCACTTGTACTCATAGTGGTTTGTGGTTTGTGTAGAAGACCTTCCATATCGGTGGCATCTCTTCTATGCTACCTCCTTGATCGTGCCAGTGTTCATGAGATTTCATCTCTTGTGACTTGATTCCAGTATATGTCAAACATTTCCAACCATTATAGAGATCTTGATCCATTGTATATCTTTAGACATTATGGATATCATGATCCTTTGTATATCTTCATCATGGAGATTCTAATTTATGTATATTGTACATGGCGATGACCACTTATGTCATATTTTGTATCATGCCTATTCATGGCCATTGTACTCTTATGTATCCGAGACTGTTATATGTATTTATAGTTATATGCTGAGTTGTATCATTGTACTATGCTGATTGGGTGGCTGGTCTTCCATTTGGGATTCTTCATCACTCCACTTCTGGGATGGACGTATAATGTATTTTGGCCATCGTATGACCCCTCTGACCTCACACATTAGGGGGCATCTATTATAGCTAATTTTACCACACCAGGTGAATCACACTTGTATGGCCTTCCCCTATCCCTATGCAGACTCCTTAGACCCCTTGGAACATTTTTTGTCATTTTATGTTTTCTAGAACATCCCTAAAAACATGTGAAAATGGCTATACACTACTTTTAAACCCCTTATTGTGTATATACGCAGGTTTGACCTCTAAAACCACGTAAATCAGGATGTGTACAAAAATCCAAATCCTTTTGGACTTTTCATTAACATGGATCTGACTCACTTGTCTCTTGACCTTCCATATGCCTTAAGATCACTCGAATTCGACCTTTCATTACCCCATTGAAAAGCTATATAAGCAACCCTTTGGATCCATTGAAGGCAGAAGAGAATTAGAGCAAAGAAATTATAGTCCATTGTTGCCAGAACTTGTGCTTGAGTCTGCATCCCTTTGTCCCTTGGAGCACTTTAGTGTTCTTCCCAAGCTTTCCCTTTGCTTGTGAGCTTGCTATCAAGAGATGGAGGATTGCGGTGGTGGAGGCCCAAGTGGGGGATTCAGTTTCTCCGATTCGCAGACATGCCGATAGAGGTTGTATTCATTGTAATGTCTAATTTTATATTAATAGAAATATCTTTTCCTTCCCAATAATGTATGTTTGAATGAATATTTTATCCACGGATGATTCCAAATGCTTATATGTTGTTGATTATATATGCTAGGGTAGATCTAACACCAATATATATAGTATGCTTATCTTGTTTACTTATTGTTGAGGAAGTGATTCATCAATTCAAGATGAAGTTGGAAAGCTCAACTGGGATCTACTTCAACCGTCTGGAATAAGGTACAAGTTTTGATCCTTTAGTGTTAGATATTTCATTTCTCTTGCATATTGGAAAGGATTGATTTTTGGAGTCAAGATGTCTGTTGTGGTACCCCAATCCATAGGAATTTCTCTCTGTAACAACTCGGTTTCCATCTTCGACCTTGTAGTAAAGGTTGGAATCTGCTTTACTCTTGGGGAAGCCCAAACTGGATAGAAAGATGTCAATTCTGTCATACCATGTCCTGGGTGCCTATTTCAAACTGTACAAGGCTTTCTTCAATCTGCACACATGAGACTCCCTGTTATGTGTCTCAAAACTGAGTGGTTGTTCTACTTACACTTCCTCTTCCACTACACCATTCAAGAAGGTGGTCTTGACATCCATTTGGTGTATCTTCCATTTCATTACTGCAGCTAGATCAAGTACTAATATTATGGAAGTGTATCTGGCTATAGGGGCAAAGCTTTCTTCATAATTTATTCCTTCTTTCTGAGAGAAACCCCGAGTGACAAATCTTGCCTTTTATTTTTCAATGCTACCATCTGCATCATGCTTGATATTATAGATCCATTTGGAAGTTACAACTGACTTCCCTTCTAGTCTTGGGACAACATCCCAAACATCATTCTTCATGATCAATTGGTACTCTTTGATCATAGCATCCTTACATTCTTTCCGTTCTGTCGTTTATTCATAATTGGAAGGTTCTTTATCAATGAAATCACATAGTAATGCTACATACCTGGATCGATATCTGATCCTCTTTCTTTCTTTGTGATTCTCTTCTAGAGCCCCATATCTTTCCACACCTTGGATAAATTCTTGTACCCAAGCAGGTTTCCTCTTATGAGGATTCTTTTCCTGAGGTGGATCTACAGGTCTTTATGGTTCTTCAAATTCTCGATCTTCTTCTTGAGCTTCTTCAGTCATGGTTGTATCATGAATTCTGGGTGCTTCTGTTTCCTCAGATTCTTTAGTAGGTTTCTTTATGGATTTTTTGTAAGCTATGTCTTCATCAAATGTCACATCCCTACTTATGTCAATCTTCTTGAATATTGGGAAATATATTCTGTAAGGCTTTGAGCTTTCAGAGTATCCCACAATATACCCTTATTTCCTAAAGGATCTAATTTAGTCCTCTTCTCTTTTGGAATGTGTATGTACACTGGACAGCCAAATATTCTGAGATGGCTGACTTTTAGTTTGTTTCCAGAGAAGACCTCTTCAGGAGTCTTGTTCTCTAGTACTCTGTGTGGAGTACAGTTCTTTACATACAATGTTGTTCTGGCAGCTTCCACCCAAAGATGCATAGGACGATCTTGATCATGAAGCATTGCTCTTGAAGATTCCATGATAGTTCTATTCTTCCTTTTTGCAATCCCATTATGTTGTGTATTATAAGGAGTGGAAAACTCCCTCTTAATCCCTGAGTCTTTGCATAAATCTTTGAATTCATTTGAAGTGAATTATTCACCATTATCTGATCAAAAGGTATTGATCTTCTTTTCAGTGTGATTCTCGATCAAGGCTTTGAATTCCTTGAACTTGTTGAATACTTCATCTTTGTTTTTCATGAAGTAAACCCATGTCTTCCTAGAAAATTCATCAATAAAAGAAACATAATATGCATACCCGCTTAGTGAGCTTGATGACATAAAACCACATACATCAGAGTGGATGATTTCCAAGATTCCTTTTGCTTTGCTTTGGCTTCTTGGAAATTTCTTCTTTGTATTCTTTCCTTTTGCACATCCTTTGCAGACCCCATCATGTTTTTCTTGTATTTCTGGAAGACCTTCAACAACTTTGCTTGCAAGAGGTAGCACTTTGTAATGCACATGTGGAAGCCTTCTATGCCAAAGTTTATTTGGCTCTACTATGTCATGGACAAAGGCTTGTTCTGGATGGCCCTTCAATTTGTACAATCCTCCTTCTTGTTCTCCAATTACCACCGCATCATCGATAGTATTTCCTTTTGGCCACATGATGACTTGACCATCTATGAATGAAAATCTCATTCCTTTTGCATCTAATGCAGATATAGAGAGGAGGTTCTTCTTGAGTCCTGGTATAAACAAGACTTCCTTCATTGTCATAGACTTTCCAGAGTCTAGCTTATAGGAGGATTCCCCACTACCTTTTATTGGGTATTGGTAGTCATCTCCTAGCTTCACCTTGTGAGGTGATTCATGTTATGATAGTCTCACAAAGGATTCCTTGAATCATGTCATATGTTTGGAAGCCCCACTATCTATGAGCCAATCATTGCTTCCATGAGTAATGTTTCCTGTGAGAGCAGAAATCAAAACATATTCATCCTCGCTTGAAAAATATTCACTTTCATATCTGGTTCTCTTCTTGGATGGTTCATCATCCTCTGCAGCATGAGCATGATGTCTTCTTTTGTTTCCTTTTTTCTTATTCTGTCTCTTAGAACAATTTCTTACAAAGTGTCATGCTTCATCACATGTATAACATATGATTCTAGACAAATATTTTCTAGTGTTATCTTTGTGAGAGTTCTTACCTATCAAGTTATGAGATCTTCTTTTGGTTGATTTGGATTGTATCGTGAGAGCTTCATCTTCACTTCCGATCTTCTCTTCTCAAGATGCTATCCTAGCTTCTTCTTGGGAGCATTCTTCCCATAGTCTGCTGAACTTAACTAACTTTTTTCTAGCACAGATCCCTTGAATAAAGGAATCCCATAATCTAGGGAGACCATTCAAGGTAGTGATCACAATATTTGCATTTTCCACTTCTTCATCTACTGCTTCTAGTTGTTCCTTGATCTAAGAAGCTCTTGTGAAGTAACACTGGATTGTTTCTGCATTCTGAATATTCACATTCTTCAATTGGTTTCTCAGATTCATCTTTCGATTTATGTTCTTCCCTTCAAACAATTTAGTTAGGGCATCAAACATAGCTTTAGGTGTCTTTAGGGAGGAAACATGTGGTATGAGATGATCCTTAATAGAGTCAGCAATGATCCTCTTTACCCTAACCAACTTATTCTTATGTAAGGAATTTGCCTCATCTCCCTCTGGAACTGGAACCTCCTCATTGATATAGGAGTCCAACTCAATTTCTTCCAAGACCAGGGAGATCCTATACTTCCAACCTCGAAAGTTATCATCTCCCTCAATATTTTCATCAAGCTTGGCATGATGAGACATCTTAACTGAGAACCTCAAATGGAAATACAAAAGATTTAGATCTTACCAGGTTAAGATGTCGGATGTGGATTTGGAGCTAAAATCCTATAGAGCTAGTTCAAGAGCAGATTAGGGTTTTTCTTTTTCAGAGTTTTGTCCAACCAATTGCTTTGAATTTGGTCCCAAACTTCTATTTTATGGAGGATATCAATCTAGACCTGGGCTCACTAAAAAATTCCTCTTCTATGAAAAGCCCTAATTTTCGGCAGTAGTGTCGAGTCCAAAACTGAAAAACCTCATAATTGGGTTCTACTTAGATAGAAATATGCACCCTAGTGAGGAGAGTTATTCCAACCTTCTTTTTCTAAAAATATGTGGAGAGAGATCCACAAAGTAGGAAGCCCTAGTTCCCATAGCTGCATAATGTCTTCTTCTTAGGTTAGCTTTGATACCATGTTAGTTTTTCATCATTCAAGCTAGCATTATGTTAGGATATTTAAATAAGAGAACAACAAGTATAGGAATCAAACACAAGGGACAATGAACACAGTATTTTTGCTCAGGGAAACTATAAATGGAGAAAACCCCGCAACTTCCTCAGAGATAGAATCAGCACAAAAGGTAAACCCCCAAAACAGTAAGATGATCTCCTGAAAGTAGTAACCACTTTCTTTCTTACCCCAGTGTATTTCTCTTCCTCATCTATGCACTACAACTGAATGTGGATGAGTGTATGCTAAGTAGAGAAGTCACCTCTCTATTTATACTAATTCCTGACATGACTAAAACCCTACTAGGGCTGACTTCACTATGTGAGTCTAATAACCCTAATGCCCCACAACAATGGGGAATTTAACCCTTAGACAATAGGAGGGTTACCCACAATGACTTGACATGACTTGTTTACATTATAGATCCTCATGATTGGAACATCAGGGGCATGCCATGAAACAAGAACATCGTGGAATAAACATCGGGTTACAATAGATAAGAAATACAAGTGAATCCATTCCGAAGTTACACTTACATCAACTCTTATTATCATAGGATATAAGGTATAGTCTAGGTTTAGGACTTTTGTCCTCTCATAAAATTTCTTGCATAGGAATAGTGTTGTTTATGTAAATCTTTCCATAGATGTAGGAAATTGTTTATTGCGAGGATCATACGACTAAGTTCATCGGTGAAATCACCGTCATAAGGAAAATAGAAATATGCATTAGTTCACAAAGAATTAAGTAAAATCCATAGCATAGGAATCTTACCTCTCTGAGTGAACCTTTAAGGGACAAAACCCCGCCACTTTACCTATTGACATACAAAGGTAATTCAACCTCTTCATAATAAACCGTAAACTACACGTAAAACAAAAGCAAGACGTAAAATGAAATAGGAATCGTCAAATACCACTAATTAATATAAATAAGAAAAGTAAACTTATAAACATGTTTAATTAATACAACAGCATTAGCTAAATATATCATCATCATACATGAAAAACATATAGGAATAACAGTCGAAAGAACTTAGGTTCAGTTCTACAAACAAGTTTTATTCCACAATAGAAACATAAATGTCCTTGAATTTTAGTATATTACCCGCCTACAAATTATTTTATTTATTTATGAATTTTAGGGACATTACAAGTGATCATGATCATGATGAGGAAATAACTCACCCTATTTTAATCATATCCCAATCCATGAGTTTGAAGAAAAATAATGAATATAATCTTAACAACCACTACATTTATAATCCATATTTTCTTCAGCATTTGGGGGGTAGTCAACTAATGAAAAAGATGATATTGATAGTCTCCTAGAAAAATATTTTCAAGAAGAATGTTCAACACAAGAATTAAAATATTCCTTTCTATCAACATTCCATGTATACTCAATGATTTAATGTGGCATCAAAACAATTGAATTTTTTCCTAGAAAATATTTAACCATAAATTATGTTCTAAATAATATACATGAAAATCAACTAATTCAGACATAGGAAATTTTGTAATGTCTTCTCTTGCAAATACACTAATATGAGGGTTATTCACCCATACACTTGCATCCATCACATTTACATAGAATAAAAATCTAGACCAATGAGACAACCATATAGGAGGATGAATCCAACTTTGAGACAAATTGTAAAGGAAGAACTTCAAAAATTGTTAGATGTATGATTCATTTTCCCCATGTTAGACATTCAGTGGGTATCTCCCATGGTAATTGTACAAAAAATTAAAGGGAAATGGATGGTTTGCATATATTATAGATAACTAAATAAATATAAAATCCAATATCATTTCTCTTTACCTTTTATAGATCATGTTTTTGATACTCTAGTAGAAAGAAATATTTTTCTTTCATGGATGGTTGAACAACGTATGCAACTAGATCTATATCGCCCCTAAGGACCATGATAAGACAAAATTCACATGATGTAATGCATTGGCCACATTTCAAGGGAAGTAATCGATGTTTTCTATGATATTTTACATGATTATGTTGATATATAAATGGATGATTTTACTATTATTGGTAATTATTTTGAGGAAGCATCAACTAATAGTGAATATATATATATATATATATATATATATATATATATATATATATATATATCTAGGAAGACAAAAATTTCATTAAGTCATGATAATTGTTTTATGATTGTGACAGAGGGTATTCTTTTGGGCCACCATTTCTCTTCTGTGGGAATCAAAGTTGATCGGACAAAGATTGAAGTGATTGTGAAAATTTTACCACCAATAATCAAAAGAGAGTTTGAAATTTTTTGGGACATGCGGGGTATTACAATCATTTTATAGAAAATTTCACCAAGATAGACCTACCAATTTGTTTTTATTTTTAACAAGAGAATCTATTTAAGTTGGAGTGATGAGTTCCACCAAGCATTTGACATACTAAAGGAAAATATTTCTTCAACACATGCATTGAGAGGCCTAGATTGGAGGCTTACCTTCCACATTTATGTTGACACATGGATTCAACTGTCAAAATTATAAATCCTTGATGGTAGCAATAATTCTATAAACAAGCTAATAATCTAAGCACACAATTAACCTCACATGGAATTGCAAAGAATTAGCATAAGGATAGAAGAATAAAAATAATTAACACACATTAAGGAGTGATCCATAAATGATGATTGATTTATTATTACAATAGAAATGCATCCTTATAAAGCAAAATTGAGTTTCTAGAAGACAACTCATGCTAGCTTGTAAATTGGGCTTACTAAATATGATAAACACCCATATGTGTCTAAATCACTTTCCAAATATGTCAAGGACCTTACGAATTAGATAAATCATGAGTGATTTTTCATGAGTGATGGAAAAACATGTTAATCTTGGAATATGGAGAGAAAATCATGGAGGATGTTTTGGCAGCAAAAGATAGTAGTTTCCTAGCAGACTAGCTTTACCTTATCCACTTAAAAGATGGAATAAAGAAGGATAAATACAAAATCTGTAGGAAGGAGTAATTAGTAATTATTGCAGTCAATAAAGTGGGAATGATCTAACTAGAATCAGGATAAAGGTGCTCCTATGGTATATATGGAAAGCAGGCTATTAGGTAGAAAATTAATCAATAATGATTTAATATTGTTATCCTAAGTATGGAGTGGGATTCTAATATACCAACACCCCCCTTTAAGTATGACATTATGATGGATTTATCTATAATAATCAGAAATATAGATGCGTATAGATACATATAGGGCCCAACAAGAAGGCTATGGTCACCCTATATAATTATTTATGTCCAGAAAAGTAAGGAAAGAGAAAAAAACACAAAGAGGAAATCCTCCCTCAATAAAGGATCAATAACATGTATTCAATATGTCTTTATATTCACTTGATTAAGAGTAAGGAACTGCTTCTTGTGGATTAATTTGATGATAAAATTATGAACTCCATGATAATGCGCTAGAGTGTAGAATCTGCAAGAAAGAAGATGAGAGACTCCTTATAGCTTATCATCTAATGAAGTAGGATAATTATCTGAATGCTTAGTGGAATCTAACAAACTCAGATATGAAAACACAATATGAAAAGGAAAAGAGATATGTGCATTCTCTTTCCCAAAGTACAAAAATTAAGATAATCAGTAACACAATCGGTTCCTTGTATAGCTGCAAAATTGTGATGTGGATCACATATCTTTCTTCCAAAATGTTGTAGCACATTCTCAAATACGAAATGAGGCTGAAAAGAATAATATATTTGAAATATTATCACATGGAACCAAAAATAATATATTTTTAGTGTCTCCATTACAATATAGGGATATAGTAGGAAACGCTTAAGGAACTGGGGAAAATCGATGAGTGTAAAAATATGAATGATGGATGGACTTTAGATCTAAACCATAAGTATTTATAACAGATCCAATCATGTGTAAGATAATCCCAGTTATGAATAAGGTCATGAATAACAACAAGTCAAAAATAGACAAGACTTGAAACCATTAAATATAAGTAAAACTTCATAATAAACCAATGAGGAATCAACTAGTGAACATGGGGTTTGTATAGTCCTCGTAGTGTTAAGAGATATGGTACATGGTATGGAATATTTCATAAATTGAATATCATCCTATAAATATAGTTATAAATTATAAGTATAACCATTTGAGTTAAGTGAGGAAGAGTTGCTTAAAGACAAGTCAAGATCTAGTGAAAAATCACAAGTATTGGGATATGAATCTAGGAGACTGATAGGTGGATTACTTAAGAAAGAAACTGATATTTAGGATTATATTATATCAAAATTTGAATCTATAAAATATATAGGAGAAAAGTATTTAAATATGGCACTAAATTCATAGTTTATATAACCTTGGAACTCCGCACTATGACAATGTTCTGAGGATTCAGTAAGCTTCTCTAGCTCACCTGGAACTTCAATGTTATGATTCTCTAGCTGAGAAATGAAGTCCATATTCTTCTTGAAATATTAATTCTTGGGATAAAATACCTTGCTTCAATAGAAAACTTGGATGTGCTCCCTTTCTTCTTGTATTTCTTCATTGAACCTTCATCAGTAGACTTCAAATTTTCATCTTCATTATCTAACTTTGGCTTCTTCTCTTTCACAATTTGATTTTATTTTTATATTTCATTATTAATTCCTTGAACTATGAAAGAATTATCATTCCCCTTGAATATCAACCCATATGGATCAATTTATCTTACCCATTTGTCACGAAATCAAAGAATGTACTCAAAGAAGGAATTTTCCAATTCGAAATAAGTTACAATCCTACTAGCATGAAAAGTAGATACAAAAACTGAGTATTAAAGACCCAATTGTGGTAGAATTGAAAGAATTAATTGATATTCCTTCTTCTGAATCCCAAATTGCTTCAAAAATAGAACAATTGACTTGAATTTGGTGAAGAACCCCTCAATGGATTCAAAACTACTTGGGCTCAATGATAATAACTCATTCTCCAATTGATGCACTCTTATATCATCTTGTACTCCAAAGAGAGACTCAAGTTTGGTCCATATTTAGTTTGGAGTGGTCAAGCCATCTATATTAAAAAGTATATCAGGAAAAATAGAGAGGGAAAGCAATCCAAAGGCTTCATCCAACCTATTAGGCTCATTCTCCAAAGTCAATGTTACTATGTATAGTCCCTTACTGCGCAATATAATGGCAATTTTGGATTTCCATTCATGATAGTTGACGGGATTAGGGATCATATATGAATATTAATCCATGCTAATAAGTTTATGCACTCAAGAATATACTCTCTGCAACCTGCACAAATATAAACTAGGAGAATATATTGTAAGCTTATTCAAGCTATTCTTCGAAGAGAAATAGGAGACTAGATGCGCTCTGATGTAGAGAAATTATAGCTCCTCAACTATGTAGAACTTAAGAAACCTTGCTGTATTATAGAGTTGAAAAACTTCTTATCTCTAGAAGTATTTCTATAAACAAACTAAGAATCTAAGAACATAATTAAACACACACGGAATTGCAGAGAATTAGCATAGGGCGAGAAGAAGAAGAAGAATGCACACACATTAAGGAGTTATCAATAAATGATGATTGATTTATTATTATAATAGTAATATATCCTTATAATGGAAAATTGAGTTTCTATTAGAAAACTAATTCTAGCTCATAAATTGGGCTTACTAAATATGATAAACCTCCATAGGTGACTAAAGCACTTTCCAACTTTGTCAAGGACCTCATGAGTTAGCTAAAGCATGAGTGAGCTTTCATGAGTGATGTAAAAACATGCTAATACTAGAATGTTGAGAGAAAATCACAGAGGATGGGTTGTCAGCAAAAATAGCAGTTTCCTAGTTGATTATCTTTACCTTATCCATTGAAAAGATGGGATAAAAAAGGATAATGACAGAATCTGCATATGCTAATTCTGGAAGTCATTAAAGTGGGAAGCATCTAACCAGAATCAAGATAAAACTGATCCTGAGGTATATATGGAAATTTTTTACCAAGTAGTGCAAGTGGATTCCAACTATCTAGGCTATTAGGTACGAAATTAATCAATAATGATTAAATATTGTTATCCTAAGTATGGAGTGGGTTTATTTATCCCAACATAAAATATAGGTGTAGTATATCCCATGATGAGCCCTTTGGGGGGTGTTTTGAAGACAATATGAAAACTCAAAAAATCCTCCCATAAGGATATTACTAACCAAGTATCTTTAAATATGAAAAGGAATATATTCTGGAGGTGTGACAATTGTCAGAGGATGGGACACCAAATTCCTACATATGAGATGCCACTTCAGTCGCAAGTTCTAATCAAGCCCTTTGAAAAATGGGCTTTGGATTTTGTGCGATATATTAACCCCCTCTCCAAAGGTGAGAATTTAATTTTGGTTTGTATGGATTATGGTATGAAGTGGTTGGAGTAAATATCAGTACCTAGAGCAACATAGTAGGTAGTAGTAGGATTTTTATTTGTTGATGTTTTTGTGCGATTTGGAGTTCGTAGGGAATTTTTTACTAAACAAGGTACCCATCTTACGTATAGGATTATGTAGAATATTGATATTAATATCATATTAATAATAAGAATTCAACTCCATATAATCCACAATCCAATGGGAAAGTGGAATCAATGAACAAGATGCTAGACATAATATTGACCAAGACTATGGAGATGCACAAGAATGAGTGGTCTAAGAGGATTCTAGAGGACTTATAGTATTATAGGATTACCTAGAAAAGTAATAGTATCCTTTCTCCCTATGAATTGGTATATGGGAAGCAATTCCTCTTACCAACTGAAATCCATATTTGAATATTCAAGATCAAAGTTGAGCTAGGCATGGATCTTACTGAAGCATATAATTAAATACTTTTATAGCTTAATGAGTTGGATGAGATAAGAAAATATGTTTTTCAACATGCATAATGTATTGAACAACAAATATCTTGATGGAATCAAAGGAAATCCATCCTACATATGATTTTGTTTACCCAAATTGACCAAACTCTATGATTGGAATACCCCTTTCGATTAGCCAATTTTATTCTCGTATGTGGATAGAAGAAGCATGGTGGATGCCCCTATTTTTTTGTTTTGAAGGTTACAACGAGAATGTTACTAGGGTGTTCATGAGAGACCTTAGGGTTTAGTAGGCCTAGGTTGGATAAGTAAAGTTTAGTTTGACAAAAGACTTAATTTCTAGAGCAATAATATTTACACGGTAGGGTGAGCATTGGTATAACAACTATCTGGTTGATAAGATCCTAAAGCCACCATTGTGTAAGGATATTGCTTTAGAGTCAAATTGGGATGAAGGGATGCTATATGAGTGGTTGTGGAGTAACGATCAAAGGTTATTATTTCTCCTGCAAAAATATGTGACCCACGAAGGATGATTTGGACTAGAATTCTGATATTATGTTCAACTCCTCAACCATTTCAGGGGTAATACATTGAAATTTCCCTTTATTTTTTAATGTATTTGATTAAAATAGATTTTGCAGCATAAATAAGAACCACAAATGTATACAAAAAATAATTACCATCATGGATTGGTTTGAATAATTGTTTGTGATATGTTGAATAAGGAGAGGGATGATTGTGATGTATTTCTGGTTAAAAATCATTGTGTCAAAATGATTTAGAATTTCCATACGCATCCAATGGACGAGGCCATACTTGTGAAACAAGAAGAAAATGTAGTAGTCAATAATGGAGTTAAATATATAAATAAGAAGAAGTGTAAGAATATTGATAGGAGTATAAAAAAGGTTATGTTTTCAAGGAAACCGGAGAATCGAGTAATTGAGAGTGAAGCAAGAGATAAGAGTCCTAAGAAACATGTTTCCATATTGAACAAGGTTGCAAAGGGAAATTAGTCCTAGCCTCGTAAAAGCAAGTAACCTTTGAGGAGTGTTGAGATCGTGGAAAAGACCCTATGTGCATAAAAAGGGGGGAATTTAATTTTTTTTGCTGAACTCTAATACATGTAAGGTAAGGAATCTGGAGAGGATGAAATAGAAATTATGAAAGAGGTAAAAAAAAAAAACTGAAATAAATAGTGCCAAAAACAATTCCTCATACACACGAAATGATAATGATCCAAGATGCTAAACTAATGTAAACTAAAGAGACACTGTGGTTAGGTCCAAAATAAGTGAGTGATTCCAGGAATGTGCTTCACGGTTTTTGACAAGTGAGGTGCCAAAAATATGTGAAACAAGCCCTTGATCGAGGTATTTTTATACCCTCGATCAATATTTTAATACCTCAATCAAGGGATTAAAAATAAATTCATCGAGGTATTTAAAAACCTCAATCGAGGTATCTTTAATCCCTTGGTCGATTTAAAATACCTCTATTGAGGTATTTTAAATCCCTCGATCGAGATATTTAAAAACCTTGATCGAGCTAATAACTTGAATGAGGGATTTAAAAATAGGCCCGTGGCCCTTTTCACTACAGAAAAGTTTTTTTTTCTACCTTTTTAGGGGCTTAAACTCTGTCACTAAATTCGCATTATTGGAAAAATTTGATATTCTTGGATTCACCAACGAATCCTCTATCCATGCACATATAATTTATGAATGTTTATCTTTGTGTGCCAATCCTTTTAAATTTCTACTAAATATTAACCTAAAAATCTATGTCAACAACTTTGAATGAGGTCAAAGATAAATCAACAACATTCAAATAAAAATCCAAAAATTTTAAAAAATTATATAAGCACTACATCGCTGCATCCTCTTCAAAAAGGTAATTTTATATTTCAATTTATGTAAACAATCAAAAGATTTGGTGCACACACGCACATGTGTTCAAAATGTGATTGAAGTATTCATTGGTCTGTTTCGAAAAATAATAATAAATATAATTTTTTGAGAAAACCTAAAGGAAAAATTATGTACGCACTAGTGCATTATGTCTAGATCATGTTCACATATTTCATGTTTTTAATTATTAATTTAACATTAAATTATTTTGCACATGCAGAAGCCACTTTTTAATTGCTTTTCAAATTTTTAAGGACACATGTTTCATTAAATCAAAATTTGACACATTAAATGACAATAGTATATTTATAAAAAAAAATCATTGGAAAACCAACATAATTCTCTCAATTCTATCTTTTAACCGTACGTGTAAATTCATATCGAAAATATGAGTTTTGAGGGATTCAATTTAATACGTGGGCAAAGTTTACATTTTTCATTGCCATATTTGTATGATTTTTATCATTCAAGCTAGAATTATGATCTTAGGATCTTTAACTAAGAGAATAACATGCACACCAGTAAAACATGAGACAAGAGACACAAAGAATTTTCCTCGAGGAAACCATAAAGGAGAAAACCCCACAACTTCCTCGAAGATAGAATCAGCTAAGACATCAATATTTCATTTCATTTTCATAACAAAAGCATATCAACAAGATCACTGAAAGAAACATCATCACAAGAACAACACAGATTTATCCTGGGAAAACCCTAAAGGGAAAAACCCAGCAAAAGCTTCCTCAATATAGATGCCCCAAAAAGGTAAAAGATAAAAATAGCAAGGAGATCAAAGACCTGATCCTCCTCCTTCTCCAGCTACTTCTCTCCTCCACAAGTGCACTACTCAAGTGAGTGTGTGTTTTCCAAGTGAGGAGCACTACACCTCTATTTATATTCATCCGTTCACTTAAGTTAACTCATCTGTCATGTAGGCTTGAGTTAATCATGTAGGCTCGAGTTACACATGTAGGCTCAAGTAACCGCACTGGGGTGCTAATGAACCACCTTTAGAATTAGAGGGGACTGCCTCATGACTCTTATTACTTCTTCCAATTAGGAGCATCAGGGTACAAAATAATACTAGTGGTTCTCCCAGTAGGACCATCGGGGACCACAAAGAAGTACATATAGAATATTCTTCGAAGTTACAATATTTCAACACTCCCCCTTAACGAGAAGGGTATTCTATAACAACATCAACAACAACAATAATATGAGAGAGATAGAGGACATCATCAACATCATCAGGGTGATACATCTATAAATCATTGGAATCTTTTCAACATCATGTAGTCTTCATCTTCAATATTTTGTCTTCAGCATCATCAGTACTCTGACCGCTTCGATCAGCAACATCTTCAGCATCTTGATTCTTCAATCAACAGCAACATCTTCAGCACTTTGACCTTTCGATCAGCAACATCTTCAGCACTTTGACCTTTCAATCAGCAACATCATCTTCAGCACTTTGACCTTTCGATTAGCAACATCATCTTCAACACTTTGACCTTTCGATCAGCAACATCTTCTTTAGCACTTTGGCCTTTCGATCAGCAACAACTTCTTCAGCACTTTGGCCTTTCGATCAGCAACAACATCATCATCATAGTCTGATCTTTCGATCAGAAACATCATCATGAAAACATCATAAAAACATCATCAAAACATCAACATCATCATCATCAAAATATCATCATCATCATACTATGATATTTCAATCAGAATCATCATTATCATCAACCACTGATCTTTTGATCAGAAACATCATCAACCGAACATCATCATACTCTAACATGAACTCATCATCATATTCTGATATTTCGATCAATACGTCATCATCATCATTAGGATCTCATCAACATCACATTCTGATCTTTCGATCAGAAAAATCATCATCATCATCGCATTCTGATCTTTCGATCCAAAAAAAAAACATCATCATCATCATCGGCATCATAATCATAAGCAACTTCTGATCTTCCGATCAGAAAATATCATCATCATCATATTTTGATCTTTCGATCAGAGAACATCATCATCAGCAACTTTTTATCTTTCGATCAGAGAAATATCATAATCATCATATTCTGATCTTTTGATCAGAGAACATCATCATCATCGTATTCTAATCTTTCAATCAGAGAACATCATCATCATCAGCAACAACTGATCTTTCGATCAGAGAAACATCATCATCATCATATTCTGATCTTACGATCAGAGAACATCATCATCATCAGCAATAGCATCATCATCATATTCTGATATTTTAATTAGAGAACATCATCATCATCAACAACTTTTGATCTTTCGATCAGAGAACATCATCATCATCAGCAACATCTGATCTTTTGATCAGAAACATCATCATCATCACCACACTCTGATCTTTCGATCAGAACCATCATCATCATCATCACACTCTGATATTTCTATCAGGAAACGTCATCATCATCATCATCAGCCTGTGGAAATTGAACCCAGTGATAGATTAATTTTACTCACAACAATTAACAATTGATCATGCAAAATCACTCACAAAAGAGACTGAAATTGGAGCTGAACACTAAACTATATTAACTCAGTGTACAATATCCAACCCTGTAAAATAATAGGTTGTTGTATAAATAAAATACATCAGGGATTCGAATGCATGAGGGGCAATTCGAATCTAGCATAAAGCAGGCTTACTAAAATTAAGCAAATCCCCCATAGGTGTAAAAAGCTGATCCCAAATCTGTCATGGAGCTCACGAATTAGTAAAATGGATTAGGCAAGCTAAATAGTGATGGAATGACAACTCATACATTCTTTTACAAGGAGAAAAGAGTGGAAGATGAAGAGGACAAAAAACTAGTTCACCTCACCTAGTCAAACTTTCCCTATTGCCTTAAAACACTGAAAAAGCAGAAAAAGCAGAAGGACGCCTAGGAGACCAGGAATAAAGTAGAATTGATT
>LPNX010636032.1:3597-68365 GCA_001517045.1 Pseudotsuga menziesii
AAAAAATAAAAACTGAGAGAATCAAATGTAAACAATGCAACTTACATGATCGATCTGTCGTGTTGCAGGAGTGACCTTCCCTTGAACAGCCTTTAAAAGGTCCTGATAGTAGCTATCTGGCACAGTGGACCGTTTCTTCGCCGCACCTGAAACCGACAGCCAGACCTTTGGCCTCAATGCAAGGGGAATCCCCTTCCTGATCAGCCTCTTCAAGGCAATGGTATTAGCGAGGACAGAAAGTGAGAGCGAAGACACAGCAATCCCTTCAGAAAGTGAAGATATCTTGGGCTGCAAATACCAACCAGCCCCTTTACTGGCCTCCAGAGCCCACCAAACTCGACCCTGCTCTCGCACCCTCTCTCTCACCTAATTGAAGAGATTCGCATCATCAAGAGTCCCTTCAACAGTGAAGGAATACAGATCCAAAAACCTCACGGTGACATTCTTTCTGAGCACATTGGTATTGCCCCTCCATATGGGTTTCTGCCTATCCCAATGGTTGTGGTGTGTGCCAAACATTTCCCTAAAATTGGCCATAATAAGGCAAGCCTTTAAGCAATGATCAAACTGGACGCTACCAACACCCCACCGCTACTTTCAATTTATGAAATTGCAAAAAAGATTAGAATCTGAATAAAGCTGTGGCTGAATTGTATGATTTCTTTCTGCAGGTTGACTAAAGAAAAGGAAAATAACTATGTTTCCTGCAATACCAATTGAAATTTCTTGAAAATCTATACTATTTGTGGAATCCCGATGATCAATGTAGCTTTGTCTCAAATGCTATGATTTCTTCCGCGTCCAAAACAAATAGAAAACTATTTATGGAAACCCAAATCTCTATACATCGTTATGAATGCTATGATTATGATTTCTTCCGTGCCCAAAACAGATAAAATTGGCTATTTTTCCTGCAATAGCAATCCAAAGTCCATTAAAACCAATAGAATTCTATAGAATCCTACCTTTAAATCTCCCTTAAATGATGCAATGCAGGATCCTGTTAACAAGGGTCCATTGCCCCTTTGTTTCAAACAACATGGCACCTTTCCCTTCACTATTTTATCTCTGAAACGAATGAATACCCCACTTTTCTCATCCAAAAAAGCAATCAGAAGATATATCAGGTATGTGTCCACCCTAAGGAAGCCAGTGAGAAAATGGATGGTTCCCGCGCGCCCTATTTGGTGTTTTTTTTACTAACGCGTCGTCGGTTAAGCGACGGTTCCGCGCCTTATATGTGACTTTCGCCTTTTCTTTGGTTGTTTGAATGACTTTTTTAACCAACGCGCCATCGGTTAAGCGACGGGTATGAAAATATCCGTCACTTAACCGACGTGTGTGGCCACATTTACAAAAAAAAATATATCTTTGTGATTTTTGGTAGGTTTAAAAGAAAAAATCCACGCGTCGTCGGAAGTAACCGTCGGATTTTGGATCGAAATGTAGTAGTGAAGCTTGGTAGGGACAGCCGGCCAAGCCGGGTCGTGAGCCATGGGATCGTTCGTAAGTCTCGATAAGTCAGGAAGGTTAAGCGTCGCGAGGAAAGGGAGCCTAGGATGATGAGGCCGATGGACCGCTCCCTGGTTCACATAGGTTTGAGCACCACCATGGCCTTGGCCATAGTGTCCTCCTCCTGTCTGAGTCGCCAATTCTGTTACGGAGAGAAATTCCTAGTGGAGTCGCCAATTCTGTTACAGAGAGAAATTTTGTTACAGTGGAGTCGCCAATTCTGTTACGGAGAGAAATTCCTATGGCTTGGGGTACCACAATAGCCAGCTTTGACTCCAGAAATCAATCTTTCCCAATATGCAATAGAAATAAAATGTCTAACACTAAAGGATCAGACCTCGTACCTTATTCCGGACGGTTGAAGTAGATCCCCGTTGAGCTTTCCAATCTTCAGCTTAAATTGATATAATACTTCCTCAACAACAAGTAAACAATACAAGCATACTATATATCATTGTGTTAGATCTATTCTAGCATATATAATCAATAATGTAAAAGCATTTGACATATTCCAATGGATACAATATTCAATCAAATACACATCATTGGACAGGAAAAGATAGTTCTTATTAATATAAATCAAAGATTACAAGATAGATACAACCTCTGACGGCACGTCTGCGAATCGGAGAAACTGAATCCCCCACTTGGGCCTTCACCACCTCAATCCTCCATCACTTAGATAACAAGCTCACTAGCAAAAGGTAAGCTTGGGAAGAACACAACAGTGCTCCAAAGGGACAAAGGGATGCAGACTCAAGCATAAATTCCGGAAACAATGGACTATAGTTTCGTTGCTTTCAATCTCTCTATATGCCTTCAATGTACCAAGGGGTTCCTTATATAGCTTCACAAGGGATAATGAAGGGTCGAATCCGAGCGATCTCAAGGCATATGGAAGGCCAGGAGTCAAATGAGTCGGATCCATGTCAAGGAAAACTCCAAAAGGATTTGGACTATGTACACATCCCGATGTACGTGGTTATAGGAGTCAAACCCGCGTATGTACGCGGTTATCGGGGAAAAATCTGCATATATCATCTTTTATATAGTTTTTAGGGATGATCAAGGAAACATCAAAGGATAAAATATGGTCCATGGGGTCTAAAGAGTCTGCAGCGGGACAGGGGAAGGCCATACAAAGTGTGATTCACCTGGAGTGGTGAAATCCGCTATAACAGAAGGGGGTGTTCCCATGAGGTTTTCCCCATTTTCCTCGATTTATTGAGCAATTACTTTTTGCATTTAGATTGTATGGGTGACCTTTGGTCTTAGTTTCCAGGGCCTAGGTTGTCCAAGTTAGGATTAAGGGGGGGTGTTAGTATTATTAGTTAATCCTCCCTTGACCACCATAGTCTAAATTCCATTTCCTAGCTTAGTAGTCTAATGCCACCTCACTAGTGCCATGGAGGAATCATCTGGGAGCCACCTACCACCTTTTGTGCTAGTTTACATGAGTTTGGGAGCTCTTGAGAACAATCCCTATAAGTTAGGAACCCACACTTAGTGCCACCAGCAGTTGTCCCTAGTTAATGTTCAGTCATGCTCCGATCAGCCACAATTAGTTCATTTTCGGTCATCCTAGCGCCACTTTGCATTATTTGAGGAAGTAGGGTGCCTTTGCTCACCTAACTCAGTCAGTTAATTGAATGTGAAGTGATTTATTCATTTGGAGTTGCATTAGTGAGTCTCTAGTGGTGTTTTTCCACAATTAGAGTTATCTAGAGTCAATCCAAGTTAGGTAATTTGAATAATACCTAGTAGATTCAAATTCTCCTTTTTGTAACACCATTGTATTACACACATATTACTAATTAATGGATGTAATATTATTCTTCCAATTTTGTCTTCATGTGTGTGTAATTTTGTCATTAATGTTTGATCAATGTATATTGAATTCTTCTCTTCTCCTTCAACCTTATTTTACAAGTTAATTCATCCAGGACTGAAGATCCTCAACTTTGCTCAAATTAAACACCTTGATTCTGACGTGATAATAACTAGACCTCAATTTAATATTTGAAAATACATTTTCCCCTCTCATTTGATCAAAGAGTTCATCAATTCAAGGTAATGGGTAATTTTTCTTCACGGTAACTTTATTCATCTATTTTTAATCAACACATAACCTAAGATTTCTATCTTTTTTTTCACAAATAACACAAGTGAACCCCATGGAGACACACTCAATCAAATGTATTTCTTTTCCAATAACTGTTGCAATTACATTTTGAGCGCTACTAAAGTCTAGCATACTCATTCTATAAGGTATCTTGCACATTAGTGTAACTCCTAGCACAAGATCAATTATGAAATATATACCTCTCTTGGGAGAAATTCCTAGAACTTCATCGGGAAACACATCCCCTTGCAACACATAATAATCCTTCAACTTGGGAAATTCATTGTTTGTTATATCCAATACATGTACTGCATACAATTCTTAGTTTTTTCTAAAATATTTCTTCAGTTGCAAAGCTAAATTTTACCTTGTAGAAACCATCTAGGAAATGCCCTTTAATATCATTGGTCTTCCTTCTTCATCAATGCATTAAAATGTTTTGTTGTAGCAATCAAGTTTTACTTTATGTGCTTCCAACCAATCCATTCCAAAGAGGATACCATAGGAACCAAGTAGACAAATATTCATATTTTCCCATATGAAGAGTCCATCCATTTCTATTGGACAATTCTCCACCACTTCACTCACTTTCCTCTTGGTTTCAGTGGCTAGTTGGACCGGCTATGACTTACTATGCTTTTTTTTCTCAAAAGAACAAATCTTAACCATTTTTAGGAGTGACATAATAGTGAGTATATCTAGGAGCAATTAAAATAAAAATAGATCTCTTTGAAATCTTGCGTACGACCTCAACCACAATTAATTAATGACCTGCTTGGTGGTCCTCTAGTGCAACATATATTTTAGGGATGATCCTTTCCATCTCACCCATAGTCTCATCCTCTTGGATGTTATGAACATGATGTTAAAGACAAGATCATTGAGCAATAAAATAAAATGAATGTGAAAATCAAACACATAATAGAAAAATACAAATGGTCATATTCGTTCCCAACCATACCAAGATAGTTTTGAGGTTCATAAAACATTGAATTTTGATCTTATCATCTATGATATATTTAACACACTTCATCATCTCAAGAAGACAAGCCTCAACTTCTTGACTATATTTTACTTCACCACTAAAAGTGGAAAGTTTGACCTTCTAAAATTCCCCATGTGAATTGTTCTTGATAGGCCTCTTCCTCTTATTCCAGTGAGAAGAAGATATTGAATCTTTTGTGAAGTGTTTAGAGACAAATGACTCACTAGAAGATAATTCTGAAGTATATGTCATATATCTAGAAACCCTTCTTAGGCTATGGAACTTTTTGTCAGAATGTCTCCTTGATATATTCCCATTCCTTTCCTCATTTCCTAAGTGTTGATCATGGTGAATCTTTCTCTAAATGTCTATTAATATTTGGATCATGGATTCATTCAGTTGGTTCTATTCTTCCTGGTCTCTTATCAACCTCTCATTGTCTACTTCATAACTTTGTAATTCCACTCTTAGACTTCTCATGGTTTCTGCAATATCTAGGTGAGTTACTTGATTTCATCGACCATTAAATTATGTCTCTACATTATCAACATATATTTATTCTCCCAAGGCATCTATTTCAGTTGCATAAGAATTGTGTATGTAATACCCTCGTTAAAAATTGAATTATTGAGATGCACATGTAAATTATGGTAATTATTTTTCATACAATTTATGACTTTGATGACTTTCAATTATAATGTAAATAATTGATTTTTCAATGATTTTAATTAAGTTATTTTACGGTTATGAGAAGCCCTGTTGTGAATTGCTAGAACTCACATTTACTTTAATTGTTGATCTTTTACTCATCCCTATGGGGACAACTGGTCAAATGTGGGGGAAGCAGTTACTATCCAAGAAAGTCCTAGGCAAATAAAAGGCATGCCTAGGGAGGAAAAACCACTATTTTTTGTGTGAAAAAAAAGAGAGAGCTTTCAAGCTCTATGATAATCCAGCTGCCATTATTAGATAAGAAGAAAAAAATTAGAGCTCCAAGGATCTATAAAAACTTGAGATTCCAGTCTCTGTAATATTTGATCTTCCAATCTCTGTAAAATTTGAGTTCCCAAGCTTCATAAAATTAGATATTTTAGGCTCTGATGGCTTCCAGGTTCTCGACAGTAGTACTTCCCATACATTTTGGTGGCAATTGAATAAGTAAAGGTTAACATATTAAACCTTAGTTATGGGAAAGGAGGTGGATACTTGCAAGTCTTCTTGACTTCAAGGTCCTAAGGCCAGGTGCAACGGGGAAGCTTAAATTATATTACCCATTTTTATCTACAGATGACTTTTCATCCTTGTTTTATAAACAATGTTATTAATTAATTTTCAGCACTATTATCCAATTATCCAGTCATATTTTCTTTGTCTTATGGTTATAGTTTGTAGATTATTCTTTTCATTATTATAAGTGTCACTGCAGATGCTAAGACTAGTTTGATATCAAAGTAAAAATGTATTAAGCGTATATAAACTATGAAATAATTATTCTTGACCATTTTGTTAGAAAGAATGATATCAAACATAGAACCCATGAGTAGAGGGTTCGTTTAACAATAATAAACAAGCATAACTATGCTTGGCAACATCCATATAGAAGCTAATATTACTACACGTATGTTAAAAAGAGTAATGTGATTCCCACATAAACAATAATAATAATAATCAAACCCTATAGGAAAGGAAGCAAATCCTTCCACGTCATTAGCACTATAAACAAACTAATCCGTTATTAACCCTAATAATATGGTTAACCAAAACAAATGCCAATTACAATTCAGCACACATATTTCAAAAGAAATACGAATACAAGATTTTGTATTTTAGCTTTATAAACATGCAATCTCTGATAACAGGCGGATGTCTAATTAAATTCGAAGCGGCCCCCGAAGGAATCCATGAAAATTTCACAATCCCCACCATTAAATTGATTTAATTATACCACTGAATTTGAAACAATAAATTAACATAGGATACAGAAATATCGACATCCATTAGACTAAAATGGTCTTAAATAGGCAAAGTAAGGTATGGCCAAGTAGATGGATTCTTGGCAATCAATTCCACACCAAAATTCTATGAATTAAAATACAAGTCAAAATGGGCACAAATGCCCATAAACCCTAAGTAATCAAAACTACGACATTAGGCATGTGTTATCTTTAAAGTCCCTCGATTGAAATTGAAGGATTACCAATGATACTCACCATGGAATGGTGAAAGGACAGTGCAAGCAAAATTTTGAACCTTGTTATCCATGGTTGTGAGCTGGCTCACCAAACCCAGAAAGAACTTAAGCCAGTCAAGGGAACACTTCTTACCCATAAATAACAGAGTTGTAGTTAACATGTACGCCTGAACCATCAACCTAGATGTGGCCTTAATTCCTGCATCATAACGTAATCTATGATTTAATAATAATAACAACTAGAAGATTAAGAGATTCTAAGCTAAGGCGAACAGTAGCAAGTAACTGATCCAGGACTAGCTTACCTCGACCAGGTGGTGGAAGCCGGGAGCCATTCTAAGCAATATGTGAGCTCCTCAACATGCATACCAAGATAAAGCAATGAACTTTTGTAGTAAATTCAAGTAAAATATGTTGGATGAATCTAGTCTAAAATATCCATGACAAAGGTTACTCAAGGAGGAGATAAAGAGCAGATCTCTTCTGAGCTCGGAAAAGGAGAAACCCAATGAATAAAACCCTAGGAGAAATTCTCAATTAGTGTGGTGAACCCTCTAGAGATGATATAAGTGCTTTGATAGTATCAACTGATGTGGTAGCAACTAAATTTACCTTTACACTATGCACAGTAAAATCATATTAATACGCAATTGAAACCTGACCTTAGCATAGCTCACAATAATCCTCAGGACAAGGGATAAACAAGGGGTCAATTAGGTCACATTCTAATCAAGTGATAAAATAAGACTTTGGAAACTGTTGCCATGTTTTTCACTCAACATACATTATATCGAAACCAAAGGATTTAGAAACAATACATTGTCTCCACATTCATTCCATGATCATTTAATGGCTCGGGGGCAATGTTCAAGCTGTCTCTTAGTGCCAACGTTAAAGGAAGGGGTGAAGCCTTTTTTTAACAAACCTGCAACAATAAAGATCCAATTAGGACATATATTTGAAGTTATCAAAGTAATAAGGTAAACTAAGATAATCAAAGAATTAGACTTACCTTTTTAAAAATGATCTTGGTGTTTGATGGGGCCAAGACACCGAGATGAAAACTCTAACTACAACCATAGCCTATGGAAACCAATGGAAAGAACGTTAGCCATCAAGCTATGTAATCTATGTTCCCCAATCCAGTTTGAATACACTCTCAGTTTAGTAGGTCAATTTCGTATTAAAAAAATTGTAAGTATTTACGTTTTGAGTTGATTGTACATTTGGTTAATTGTGTGGTGATGTTACAAGTGGTATCAGAATTGCATGTTGTATCACTTGGACCTAATGGGTCCCATTAGATAAATATATTTTGATTCAAGCATTATTGAAAGTCTTAATTGACAAACTTTATTACTGCACACCAAAAACAAGATTGAAAAGACTATCCAGGCAAAGGAAAGAATGAAGAAGAAAGGCTTCACATGGGTGATATGCCTGCATTAGTGGAGGTAGATATCTACATGGAATTAGAAAATAAAAGGAAAGCATATGTGCAATTTGAGATGATTGAGACTATGAGAAGTCTCAAGGAAGACTTAGAAAGTGTAAATGTTGATAATGTCAACTACTTAAGGCCAAATCTGAATAAGAAGAACTAAATGAACTCCTATTAATAAGTTTAATGGATAAGACGAGGTTTAAAGATAATGGCCAAAATTCTTGTAGTGTTGATAAGAGAAGACATTATAAGGCAGGAAATTATGATTATGAGTCCTTAAATAGCTCGCAAAACTCATACGATAAATCAACAAATAGTTCTGATAGCGGTGAATCAATGACAAAAAGAGAAAAGGGAAAATGGTTGAATTGCAAGGGGAATTCAAAAATATCTGAGCCCCTACCTTCAACAGTGAATCAAAGGAAATAGTCGAGTCATGGTTGTTACACATAACCAAATATTTTTCAAAATTATAAGTACCCTGAATATTTAAAAGCTCGATTAGTTATTTATCAGTTCAGCGGTAAAGCTTCCTTATGGTGGTGAGAAGAAAAAAGTGTGAATAATGTGCATGGTAAGGACTTTACTTGGATACTTTTCAAAAAATTGTTTAAAAAGAAGTATCTGTCAGAAAGGTATTATGATGAAAAAATGAAAGAATTTAATGAATTGAAGTTGGGACAACTAAAAATGGATGAATTTGTAACCAAAGTTGTTAATATACAACGCTATGTATTGTACTTAAGAGAGGAAAAATCCAAAGTCTGTAGGTTTATCTGTTATTTGCCTCAAGCTTATAAGGACAAGATTGAATTTGACATGCCTAAAATGTAACACCCCGGTTTTGACCCCATTTGCATTAATGTATATGATGTAAATATTATATGGAATCATGACAAGGAGCTCAAGGCCAAGGCCCTATCATTGATTAATTTTTGGTATATAGGCGGTCATGGTTGATGCCTATGGTTTATGTGCTAAGGCAAGCACATTTGTAAACATCATGTAAATATGCAAATTAATGAAAAACCCACAACCAGCTATGTCAATGCAACGAATGATGAGATGGGGGCATGGTTTTCCTAAGGATAAGGGGGAGGGAATGTTAACCTTGATCCAGTTTGGGGAAAACCCATGTGTCATGGGGAAAACCCATCAAAACTGTCCACCACCTTTTTTCTTTTCTTTCTTCCCATCCATTATTTCTTCCAGAATGTGGTTGAGGTAGTTATTGCATGGAAGGGGAAGAGTATGGGAAAATTTGAATTGGGCAGAGCACCCAGTTTTGAATGTCGTCTTTTGACTTAATGGGAAAGAAAAACACCCAGAACCGTATGCCATTTTTTCTAATGCGTTCACATCTTCGTTTGGATTCGCGTTTTGAGAGTTGCCGGATGTCTTGCTCATCCATCATTCTCTCCATTCGCGTGGAAGCTCTTTGGCAGCTGAGTTCTTCCTGTGTGTATCATTCACGTTCTGCAAGTGTTTTCCCTTGGAAAGACTGTGATTGTTGTGTTGCAGCATTATCTTGAACTATATAGTGTATGATACCATGTTACAAGTGTTCTAGAGTAAAGCCTGTGTTGTGGAGTCTCCTTGTGGTTGTTGTGTTGTGCACCCTGGTTCGGGTCTGAACTATGTACAAGACTTAGTAATGGGAGAGACGTAGAATGTTCTTGATAAACCTAGTGTGGAACCTCACAATAAGATAAGAGTGGCTAGTGAACCTGCTATGCATATCATGAAGAGCACTGGAAGGGAAGGTGTAGCCTGAGGGATTGTGGAGCAAAGAAGGGGACACTTCCTTGCGTTGGGTGTGTGGGAAATGGGGAAGCTAGGCTAGATAGGTCTTGTGAAGGTGTTCTTAGCTCTGTAGATGAGCTCACTAGCTTAGAAGTTCTTCCTACCTGTTGCCTTAGAATCTTGATAAACCCAACTGTAAATATGGCTTGGTTGGTAGCCTGATAAACCCATCTGTTGGCTTGGTTGTGTCTTGTTGCGTTTAACCTTGTGAGTAACCTTTGGCTGGACAGTCTGATAAACCCAACTGTGAATGCTAAATTGGGTAGGTAGCCTGATAAATCCAGTAGTGAGATGGCTTGACTGTGTACAGTCTGATAAACCCATATGTTGTCTTGACTGGTCCTTAAGGTGAATGATTGGCTTGATTGTGTACAATCTGATAAACCCATATGTTGTCTTGACTGGTCCTTAAGGTGAATGATTGGCTTAACTGTGAATAGTTTTTGAAAACCAACTGTGAGATGGCTTGGCTGAGTATCTCGTGAAACCCATCTATTTGGCTTGTTTTCCCTCGCAGCCTGATAAACCCCAAGTGTGTTGGCTTGGCTGAGTTTTGTTGCACCCTTGGCTATGTATGAGTATGCTAGTGTTCGCTTATTCCTTGAGGAAATTTTTCCCAACTCGGGGGTGGCAGTGTTGGTGAGATATTGATGAGCGCACTGGCCTATGGTTGAGTGGAACGTTGCAGCGACATAGCTGGTTGCGAGACAATTTCTTCTCAAGATAAGTGTTCTTGTCTATGTTAATATTTGTATTTGTATTTCTTGCATTGTAATTGCTTGATGGAATATGATGAGCATGTTGGTCATGTTGAATTGGTGAATTGTTCCTTTGAATAATTGTAATCATAGGAATCTATGTATGTTTCCTTCAATGCATTGTTAAACTAAGTTGAAGGGTTAGATTACCAGATTGAGGTTGTCCTGGATGGCCAAGTCTGTTCAAAGACTTCGATTAACAGGTCGAATTTTCGAGCAGAAACCTTCTTCCGCAATGGTTTATTCCACAGGAGGGATGCGGGATGCGTAAGACATCCTTTGGAAGATTTCGACCCCCACAATTTCCTTTCCACAATTGCGAGATGCGAGATGCGGGATGCGAAGATGTATTTTTTTGAATTATGGCCTTCCACATTTTTCGTTCTGCAACGCACCTTTCTGCAACTTGCAGGATGCGGGGTGTGAAATGTGGCTTTGTAGATTTTAATTTCTGCAACGATCATTTCCGCATGCAAGATGCAGGAATGAGAAATGCAGGATGCGGGATGTGGGATCGCGGTATCGCGATTTCCACAATTCTCGATCCCGCAACACAAGTTTTCCATGCCATCGATTTTTGTAGGACGATCCTGAGTCATTTATTTGATTCTGGATGCGGAACCATTTGTGATCGTTGGTTTCCGTCGCGGTTTCTCTCCCCTGTTCGATCTCCTCTGAGATCTTTCCTTGCAGATCGTCGAACCGATCAATGGAAGACATGAGGGGGTGTGACAGTGTTGGAAATGTCGAGAAGTGGTTCACAGCCATGCCCTTTGTTTCAATGAACAGTAAAGGTTCTTGATGAAATTTTTAATTCAGCATGATTATGGGGTATGGGTATGCTACAGAGTGGTATCAGAGCTTCTGGTTGCAGCATTTGGCCTGGATGGGCTAGGACAAACAATTAGAGGAAATAAGAACATCCTCTGATACCAATCATGTAGTACGCTACAGAGTGGTGTTAGAGCTGCTGGTTGCAACATTGGGCCTGGATGGACCAGTATGGATAGTGCAAGGGATACGAATGTCCTCGGATACTAGCATTGTAGTACGCTACAGAGTGGTATCTACATAATGGTGCCATCACTACAGTGTGGTATCAACGTTGTGGGTTGCAGCGTCGGGCCTGAAAGGGGCGATTTGAACAGTTAACAGAGCTGTCGGTTACATTATTGGGCCTAGATACGCCAGGTGACAGTAAGGAAATGGTTTTAATTTTGAATTACTATGTATCTAACAAATGTTGTTTGATAACACATTTTGTAGAGTCATAGTACATTTTGGAAGAGTGGGTTGTTGGCTCAGCCATGAGAACCTACGGCATGAATGATGCACAGGATCCCTATGAGCATGAGGAAGATGCTATGGGGGAAAATGTCTGAGTTGGAAATGCTGAAACATAGTCTAATGGGAGTAGGTTTCAAGATACTCCCCCAGATTTTGCAGCCACCATGAGAAGCATCAGGGTGGAGATGCAGAGCTACAGGGAAGATAATGAAAGGTTGGATAAGGCTCGGGAGGAGCAAAATCAGTTGAATGCAGCCATGCTGCAAATTCTGACAGATATTCATAGGTGGATGAACTCTGGGGATCGTACATTAAGTATGGAAGGTAGTAAGAGCACTGCTAGAAGGAGAAAGAGATCTCCTAGTGAGTCATCTGACTCTGAAGGATCCACTAGCGATTCAAGTTCCTCTTCTCACAAGAATGAGAGGAAGAGGTGTTATCGGAACCATTCACGTGATGAGTTTAAGAAGGTGAGGCCGCCTATCTTCAATGGAGAGATAAAGAATGGTCAAGAAGCTGAATCTTGGCTTCTTAGGATGAGGAAATATTTCCAAGTTCAGGATTATTCAGGAAATATGAAGGCTAGAGTAGCCATATTCAATTTTACTGGAAGAGCATCCATATGGTGGGAGCACTTCAGGAAAGTGAAGAAGATCAATGAAAGGAAAATTGAGTGGAAACAGTTCCAATAGTATTTCAAGCAGAAACACCTCTCTGACAGGTACTATGATGACAAGATCAAATAATTTCATGAGCTGAGATTGGGACAGTAGACCATGGAAGAGTATGCAAACAAGTTTTTGGAGTTGTTTAGATATGTCAGGTACATCAAGGATGAGAAAGTGAAAATCTAGCATTTCTTGAGTGGATTGCCTCAGTATTACAAAGATGGAATTGAGTTTTATGAACCTAGAAATTTGGAAGAAGCAATAAGGAAAGCTAAGTATTGCTATGAGAAAAGCAAGGGCAAACCTGGCTATCATAAGACATGGAAGGATAGAAAGAATGAGAAGTCTGACCAAAGGAAGAAAGGTTTCAAGCCTTCTAACTTCGGGAATCAGCAGAAGCAACCATCCCAAGCTGAGAAGTAGCCATCCAGAGTGGTGGGAGAAAAGCCAAGAGATCCACAGCAGATCAGAGAATCACTCCAATGTTGGAGATGTGGAGGACATCACATGCGCAGGACCCCACACATGCGCAATAATTGTCCACTCGAGAATGAGAGTGCAAAGCCAGCTTACAACCTTCAAGAAGAAGAAACAGTGGGTCAAGTAGCTAGGGCCGTCCCTAGGATTTACGCAGTGCTGGAGGACTGTCAGGCAGACCACCAGTCGACTATGGTTGAAGTTGCAGGTAAGATTGCTGAGCAATCTGTTTCTATTTTGATTGAACCTGGTTCTACCCACAGTTACATTTCTCCTAGAGTAGTGGAGATTTGTGCTTTCAAGAAAGTAAGGCATAACAAATCGTTGTTAGTTCAGCTAGCCACTGGAACTAAGAGATAGGTTAGTGAAGTGGTAGAGAAATGTCATAACCCCAAAATTTCATAAAATTTAAAAAAAATTATAGTGACATAAAATTTCTTAGATCGCAGTTTAGTAACTGCTAGCGGTTAGCGGAAAATGAAAAAGTTTAACAAATTTTTAAGGATTTGTTTTAAATACCAAAATACTAATACAACTTTTAATTTTCATAAGTTATAAAAAGAGGACTTGCATTTCATTGCTATTAGTTGTACTGATGTTTTACTTTTGTCAAGTAGGTGAGAAACCATGTTTGAAATTCGGGGCTTACTTAGCATTCTGCTAACTCAGATGGACTACTGGTTCTTACAGGTTCAGCAGGTAAGCGAATGATCAAGTAGGAGTTTATTTTGTATGATATCGAGAAGTATTTCTTTAGCATGATAAGATGCTAGTAAATAAATTGATAAATATGATGCAAGACTCTAATGAGGTAAAGTAAATTCCTTCATTGTTTTGGATCTATGACAGCATTTATTTTTAATCCATAATGAATTTTATCCTCAACATCGTAAATGCCATTTACGAGAATGAGTTCTTCCAAGGTTTCTTTCTGTTGTAAGATTATAATACCTAGTCCATTATAGATTCTTTCAGTGAGCATAGGGCTCATGATCTTGATATATAAATACTTTTATTGTATCATGATCTTACTGCTATTTTCATATTTAATACTCAAATGTACTGCTTTTTATGCATGAACATAATCCTATATTTTTCAAAGGTAAAGCTTACATTAAGTTATTAGTTTGGTTATGAGAGACTCTTGCAATGAGGTTTGTATTTAGTCTCCTTGAAGGCTCCTTCATTTAACAGCATCGAGTTTTATGTGAAAAGTTTAGAGTTATTAGTTTATAAAAGATATTGTAATTGCAACATATCTTTACTCTAATTCTTCTTTTCTAGTCGTGAAACAATAGCAGTTTGTTTGATTTGTTTGCAACTATAATTATCTTTTTCACAACTAGTTTACAAGCTGTAATCTTAATCTCTAGGTTATTGCCATGATACAAGTGTTATTGCAATGTTTCAACAAACAATGCTACTTGTATTTTTAACGTAGTTTCTCTACCTAGTAACTACTGTGGTGAAGTCGAAACTAAAGGCAATAACATTACTTAAGGTTTTGCTCTTATATATACTAGTTCCAAAGCATAGTTTAATATAATCGATGGCAAGGTTTGTATGATGAGAAAACATAGATACGATAAACTATGGTCGAAAGCATAAAATTCATTATGAGCAATGATAAGTACTTTTACAATATAGTCGATTGCAATATTTTTATTATGGCAATGATATGAACTATTTAAAAAAATATCGTCGATAGCATGGATTGCATTATTGGCAATGATAAGTTTATATTCGAATGTGCAGGGTTGAATATAGAAATTGACCCACTTTTGGTTATATTTCTAGAAGGGCATGTGGATGAGTCTCCACCATGCATTTCTTGACTTATAACACATCGAAACCCGACTCTTTTGTATTTTTCTTTGAGGGTTTGTTTCCTGTAAGTTGCGCTGTAAAAACTCTTCACAGCCATGAGAGGCCTGCTCTGCCTTAACCCTTGGTACCAAGTCTGCAATACTGTGCAATGTGGTTTTGGGTTTCGTAGTAGGTGTTTTCAGTTTTCTACAGTGAGTTGAGAGAGCACGGTGTGCGTGATTTTGAACTCCTTCACGTAGATCGAAACCTGGAACTGGTTTTTATCCTTGTGTTTGTCCGTTCTTTGCTTCAGCATCGAGGAGATTGAGTACTGTATCTTTGTTGCCTTTGTCACAGGGTTGGCATGAGGGTTTACTTGCTTCTCTGTGTAGTTCACTCACACTGGTGATTGTTCCTTCTTGGCTCCAAATAACTCTTACTCACAGGTAATGCTTTTACTCTATACTCAATCCTTTCATTGAATTATTTTCTAGTTAAGGTTTTAATAAAAATTAGAAAAGAGTTCTGAATAATGTTTGGCATTTAAATTTGCAGGCTATCGCCAATGGTTCTAGACTTGAAAGGAAAGGCCTCTCATTCGTCGGTTATCTTCGTGGGCTTTCAAATGGGTAAGCCCCGGTCTCGTCATGGGTTCTCGCTACTTGCGAAATGGTTGTTGGTTGAAGGTTCCTGTGGTTGGAAACCTAGCTCTGAACTCTCTGCTGGTTATGATATTTAGTTTGTTCAATACTCCTATTTGAAGTGAAAACCCTTGCGGTGCTCCCTGGGTAGCACATGATCTTGAGCCATGATGTGTATTTGGTTTTGGTTAAACAAAATCAGCCTTATGACTTGATAATGTAATATTGTTGATTTAAGAAATATAAGAAACTCCTTATGCTCTGAGTTTAAAAAGAGCTCTGTTTCGTTTGCTTCAGTTTTACTTTTACATGAAGACTGTGAACTGTGTTTTGTTTAACTTGTCAGTAATGTATTTAACTTACTGTTAATATAAAAGATATATATATATATATATATATATATATATATGGTTATAATAAGGAAGACTATGGATGAGTCTAGTTGTATAGTTTGCAGGGTTTTTACCCTTACAGTCAGCAATGTACTTGGTTATATTTTAATATAGGATTATTATGTATTTGATTTTAATAGTAGAAAGGGTTTCTCCCATTTGATTCTTACAGGCTATAAGCCTGCCTAGATTTGAGATTTATATTGTACAAGGTTTATAATTACTAGTGTAATTTCATTCGTTATTTACCTATATATTTTATTCATTACTACTCTGTAAATTATAAACTATTTTAAGCTCTATTTTAGAAGATAATGTTAAATTCTAGTACTTGGATTTTAAAGGGTTTTAAAGAAATACTGTAAACCCTACAACTTACGAAAAATTGTTTCTGCTTAAAGTATTATTGATTCTGTTTTTAAGAAAAGGAATAATAGAAGATAGTGTGATTTACAGTTGTACTTATGATGTTAACTCTGTAGGAAATGAAAATATTCTAACAGTTTTACTTCCAGTTTTTAGTTAAGAAATGATACTTAGATTTCTAGTGCAGCATACTTAAAAACTAGAATAATCTCGACTCTCAGTAATTTTAGTAAATATAAAAGGATTATAAAGAATCCTTACCCTGGTTTTTGGTTAAGTTAATATTTAAAACTATTTTGCTATTATCTTTTTATGTGCTTTCTCAAACATTAGTTGTTTATTTTACTGTAATATTTTTATTTCCTATCAGTATACTGATACTGCAGTAATATTATATTTACTATTTTCTTATACCTGTGTTTTCCATTTAGTTGGTTTAAGTAAAACAATAAGTGTAAGCAAAACATAGCACTGCTTTTTCATTGTATCCATAAACATTGAACTAAAATCTATTTCTATTTACATACAAATACAAGAATCATATCTACTATTTTCTTTCTAATAAAATAATTATTCCATTTACTTAAAACAATCTAACTGTGCTAGAATACGACCTGAGTTCAGGTGTGGAAAAACACAGCTTGGAAATTTAATTTCTATCTATTTCACTATTTACATGATCATTTCCATTTTTATAAATAATCTATCAATTTTATTGAACTTAACATTACACAGTTACTTTTCATTTCTAAACCCTAAACACTAATAATGCTTGTAATAGATAAACTACGAATTATTTAACTGAAGACAGTAAAAACAAAATAGAACCTGATCAGAACAAGACAACAACAACTTAAGGAGATTGTTCCTCCCTACCAAACTCCTGGAGAGCGCTCAAACAACGCTTCCTCAGGACCTCTGAGCCTGTTCCTGGTCTTCTTGGCTGAGAACTGGGTGGAGAATGCAACTGTAAAAGCCTCTGTCACATGACTGGTTCAATTACCTTAGTAATAAAAAAATATGCTCTCAGCAGTATGATCTTTAGCTTAAAAGCTACAACTAGATCAATCTCAGCAGTTATCCCCTCAAACACATTCTAGACTCCCCTCCATTGAATTTCTCTTGAGTAAATTCATTCACCCTCAATGATTACTTCTCTAGAATGAGCAGCCTCAGCTCTCTTCAATGGAAAATTTTATAGAGATGGCTAGGTCTTCTGGGTCATTTTTCATTAAATGAGCCACCTGCTCTGATTCCACTTTCTTGGGGAATCATGGCCACAAATATAGGGAATTTGCCACCTGCAACAGTTGGAAGTAGTTTGAGGATGCTGCCACATGTCAGTTTTCTCTCCACCCAGTCTCCTCCACCAATTGACCAGTAAACACTCTTTTAATAGCTCTCCTAAGCTGTTGTCTCCTCATTTATTTATTTATAAATAAAATATTCTGAATTTACATTAAATATTCTTGACCCCACTGGGTCATCAATTACAACTTAGCATAAAATTTAACACAATGTTCCTCAAATAATATAAAATTGTTTTTGCAAATTAGGGCATGTGACAAGAAATGTCCATTGGTGATGAATGGATGGATTACTTGAGTAGATCTGAATGTTCTATCCATTGGTTCCTATGATGTTCTCATTGGAATGGATTGGTTAGAAGCTCACAGGATAAAGCTTGACTATTACCATAAGAATTTTGAATGCATGGATGAAGAAGGGAACCCGAGAATGGTAAGAGGCATTCCAAAGGTAATTTCTGTGAGGCAGATTTTAGCAATACAGTTGAAGAAATTTTGTAGGAAGGGTTTCCAGTTGTATGCAGCTCATATTATGAAGGCAGCGGAGAATGGAACTCCTAGGTTGGAGGACTTCCAGGTATTGCAAGAATTCAGGGATGTTTTTCCTGATGAGATTCCAGGGCTTCCTCCAAAGAGGGACATTGATTTAACAATTGAACTTGTGCCAGGAGCAGCACCAATGTCCAAGACACCCTACAGAATGAGTACGCTGGAAATGTTAGAGCTGAAGATGCAACTGCAATATTTGTTGAAGAAAAAGTATATCAGGCTGAGTGTGTCTCCTTGGGGAGCACTAGTTCTGTTTGCAAGGAAAAAAGATGGTACACTCAGATTGTGTATTGATTACAAATAGCTGAACAAAGTTACAGTGAAGAATAAATATCCTTTGCCTAGAATTGATGACCTCTTTGATCAAATGAGAGGAGCAAGGGTGTTTTCCAAGATTGACTTGAGGTCTGGTTACCATCAGGTGAGAATCAAGGATGAATAAAATCATAAGACAACCTTCAAAACAAGGTATGGACATTATGAGTTTGTAGTGGTACCATTTGGTCTCACAAATGTGCCAGCTACATTTATGTGCCTTATGAACAGTGCCTTCAGCATGTATTTGGACAAGTTTGTACTTGTTTTCCTTGATGACATTCTTGTTTATTATAAAAATGAGGAAGAGCATGAAGAGCATCTGAGGTTGACATTACAATTGCTCAGGGAGCATCGGTTGTATGCAAAGTTGAGCAAGTGTGACTTCTATAAAGATAAAATTCAGTACTTGGGTCACATTATCTCAGAAGAGCGTATATCTGTGGACCTTGACAAGATTGAAGCCATGATGAATTGGCCTACTCCAAGAAACGTGACATATGTAAGATCTTTTATGGGACTTGCAGGATACTACAGGAGATTCATTGAAGGATTCTGCAAGGTTGCACATGCCATTACTTCTTTGCAAAAGAAGGGAATAAAGTTTGAATGGACAGTGAGGTGTGAAGAAAGCTTCCAGCAGTTGAAGAATCTTCTCACTCGTGCGCCAGTCTTGAAAGTTGCAGACCCAAAGAAATATTTTGTGGTGTGTATTGATGCATGCGGCCAAGGGCTTGGAGGAGTCCTTGTGCAAGAAAACCATGTGATATGTTATGAGTCCAGAAAGTTAAAGGAACTTGAGAAGAACTATGCTACTCATGATCTGGAACTTGCAGCCATAGTACATGCTCTCAAGATGTGGAAGAATTACTTGATGGGTAGAAGATTTGAGCTAAGGACAGACCATTGTGGTCTGAAGTATTTGCTTGATCAGCCTACTCTAAATTCTAGGCAAGCTAGATGGCTGGAGTTTTTATGTGAGTTTGATTTTGAGATCAAGCACATAAAGGGGAAAGAGAATAAGGTAGTTGATGCGCTTAGTAGGAAGGTGCAGGAAATGCATGTGGCATCCGTCAGCGTTTGCCAATCGGAGTTGAGGCAGCAAATTGCTAATCATGTTGTTGAAGATGAATTGTATGTGCAGGTAAAAGACAAATTGCAGTAGATCCTTGAAAAGAAGTATGAGGAACATAAATTGGAAGAATATGGACTTCTTACTTATAAGAACAGAATTTACATCCCTAATGTAGCAGATTTGAGGAGAGTTGTTATGGATGAGATCCATCAAGCTCCATATTCTGGACACCCAGGATATCAGAAGACAATTGCTACAACCAAAAAGCAGTACTTTTGGCCAGGAATGAAAAAGGACATGGCTGAATACATTCCAGGTGCATGAAATGTCAGCTGGTGAAGGTTGAGCATCAACACCCAGAAGGTTTGTTGTGGCCTTTTCCAGTTCTGGAATGGAAATGGGAATTTATTTCCATGGATTTCATTACAAGATTGCCAATGACTTGGAGACAACATGATTCCATCATGGTTGTGGTGGAAAAGTTGACAAAGGAAACACATTTTATACTGGTTAAGTCTATGCATAAGACTGATTACATTGCAAAGATATTCATGAAGGAGATTTTCAAGTTGCATGGATTTCCAAAGGCAATAGTCTCTGACAAATATGTCAAGTTCACTTCCAATTTTTGGAATGGATTGTTTGCAGATTTGGATACAAAGCTAAACTTCAACACCGTGTACCATCCTCAGACTGATGGACAGACAGAGAGAGTTAACCAAGTGCTTGAAGACATGCTTCGCACGTATGTGATGGACAAACCAACAAAGTGGGAAGATTATTTACACTTGGTAGAGTTTGCTTATAACAATGGACAGCAAGCATCCTTGGGGATGAGTCCATATGAAGTTTTGTGTGGCAGGAGGTGTAGGACACCAGTGACTTGGGATAATCCAGTGAATAGAGTTGTGATTGGTCCAGAATTGCTCAAGGAGATGGAGTAAGAGGTTGTAAGATCAGGCAGAATTTGAAAGCAGCCTAGGACAGACATAAAAGCTATGCTGATAAGCATAGGGTGAATAGAGATTTTAGTGTTGGGGATCATGTTTACCTCAGAGTGAGGGAAAAGAAAAGTTCCTTGAAACTTGGAAGTTGTGCCAAGTTGTCACCCATATATTGTGGGTCGTTTGAAGTGCTTGAAAGAATAGGGCCAGTTGCATATAGACTTGCATTGCTAGCTAGCACTAGGGCTCATAATGTTTTCATGTTTATTTGCTTAAGAAATATATACATGACCCTAACCATGTGATAAATTGGGATTTTATTCAGGTGGAACCCGAGGGAGAGTTCCGAATCGAGCCAATGTGCATCCTCGACAGGAAGGTCACCATGATCTGGAACCGAGCCATAGGACAGGTAAAGGTGCAGTGGGAGCACTACGGTCCTGAAGAGGCTACATGGGAGCTAGAGGATGCCATGCGATTGGAACATCCATTTTTGTTCGAATCTGCAGAGCACTGAGGGCGGTACCAGTGTAGCATTTTTGTTCAAGTTTGTAAATCACTGAGGACAATGCTATTGAAGGGGGAGGGGAATGTAACACCCCGGTTTTGACCCCATTTGCATTAATGTATATGATGTAAATATTATATGGAATCATGACAATGAGATCAAGGCCAAGGCCCTGTCATTGATTATTGTTTGGTATATAGGCGGTCATGGTTGATGCCTATGGTTTATGTGCTAAGGCAAGCACATTTGTAAACATCATGTAAATATGCAAATTAATGAAAAACCCAGAAACAACTATGTCAATGCAATGAATGATGAGATGGGGGCATGTTTTTCCTAAGGATAAGTGGGAGGGAAAGTTAACCTTGAGCCAGTTTGGGGAAAAGCCATGTGTCATGGGGAAAACCCATCAAAACTGTCAGCCACCCTTTTTCTTGTCTTTCTTACCAACCATTTATTTATGCTAGAATGTGGTTCAGGTAATTATTGAATGGAAGGGGAAGAGTATGGGAAAATTTGAATTGGGCAGAGCACCCAGTTTTGAATGTCGTGTTTTGACTTCATGGGCAAGAAAAACACCCAGAACCGTATGCCATTTTTTCCGATGCATTCACGTCTTCGTTTGGATTCACGTTTTGGGAGTTGCGGGACGTCTTGCTCATCCATAATTATCTCCATTCGCATGGAAGCTCTTCGGTAGTTGAGTTCTTCATGTGTGTGTCCTTCACATTCTGCAAATGTTTTCCCTTGGCGAGACTGTGATTTCTATGTTGCAGTGTTATCTTGAACTACAGAATGTATGAGACCCTGTTACTCGTGTTCCAGAGTAAATCATGTGTTGTGGAGTCTCCCTATGGTTGTTGTGTTGTGCACCCTGGTTCGGGTCTGAACTATGTACAAGAATTAGGAATGGGATAGACATAGAATGTGCTTGATAAACCTAGTGTGGAACCTCACAATAAGATAAGAGTGGCTGGTGAACCTGCTATGCACATCCTGAAGAGCACCGGAAGGGAAGGTATAGCCTGAGGGGACTGTGGAGCAGAGAAGGGGACACTTCCTTATTGTGTGTATAGGCAGTGGGGAAGCCATACCAGATAGGTCTTGTGAAGGTGTTCTTAGTTCTCTAGATGAGTTCACTAGCTTAGTAGTTATTCATGCCCGTTGCATTAGAAACCTGAGAAACCCAACTGTAAAGATGGCTTGGCTGGTAGCTTGATAAACCCATCTGTTGACTTTGTTGTGTCTTGTTGCATTTAACCTTGTGAGTAACCTTTGGCTGGACAGTCTGATAAACCAAACTCTAAATGCTAACTTGGATAGGTAGACTAATAAACCCAGTAATGAGATGGCTTCACTGTGTACAGTCTGATAAACCCATATGTTGGCTTGACTGGTCCTTAAGGTGAATGATTGGCTTGACTATGAATAGTCTGTGAAACCCAACCGTGAGATGGCTTGGCTGAGTAGCCTGTGAAACCCATCTGTTTGGCTTGTTTTCCCTTGCATACTGATAAACCCAACTATGTTGGCTTGGATGAGTTTTGTTGCACCCTTGGCTATGTATGAGTCTGCTAGTGTTCCCTTATTCCTTGTGGAAATCATGCCCAGCTCGGGGGTGGAAGTGTTGCTGATATATTGATGAGTGCACTGGCCTATGTTTGGGTGGAATGTTGCAGCGACATAGCTGGTTGCGAGACAAGTTCTTCTCAAGATAAGTATTCTTGTCTTTGTTAATATCTGCATTTGTATTTCTTGCATTGTAACTGCTTGATGGAATATGATGAACATGTTGGTCGTGTTGAATTGATGAATTGTTCCTTTGAATAACTGCAATCATAGGAATCTATGTATGTTTCCTTCAATTCATTGTTAAACTAAGTTACAGGGTTAGATTGTCGGATTGATGTTGGCCTGGATGGCCAAATCCATTCAAAGACTTCAATTAACAGGTCGAATTTTCGAACAGAAACCTTCTTCATAATGGTTTATTTCGCAGGCGGGATGCGGGATGTAGAAGACATCCTTTGGAAGATTTGGACCTCTACAATTTCCTTTCCGCAATTACGGGGTGCAGAGATGTATTTTTGTGAATTGCGGCCTTCCACATTTTTTCACTCCGCAATGCACCTTTCCGCAACTTGCGGGATGCGGCATGCGGCTTCATATATTTCGATTTCCACAACAGTCATTTCCACATGCGAGAATGCAGAATACGGGATGCGGGATGCCGGATCACGATTTCGCGATTTCCACAATTCTCGATCCCGCAATGCAAATTTTTCGTGTCGTCAATTTTTGCGGGATGATCCTGAGCCGTTGATTTGATTCCAGATGCGGAACCATTTGTAATCGTTGGTTTCCGTCGTGATTTCTCTCCGCCGTCCGATCTCCTCTAAGATATTTCCTTACAAATCGTCGCACTGATCAGTGGAAGACGGGAGGGAGCGTGATAGTGTTGGAAATGTCGAGAAGTAGTTCGCGGCCATGCCCTGTGTTTCGATGAGCAGTAAAGGTTCTCGATGAAATTTTTAATTCCGCATGATTATGGGGTATGGATACACTAAATAAAACAATGGATGATGCTATCAAAAAAGCAAAATTGTGTTATGTGCAATTCAAACAACGATCTGAACTGAATAAAACATGGAAAAATAAAAAGAGAGAAAAACAAGATCAGAAGAAAAAGGGGTACAAACCTTCACCATTAAGGAAAGGGGCCATAATTTATTCAGATAATAATTAACACCGGTTTAAAAATCTCAAAATGTTGCTACCAATGACGAAGTTAAGGGTACAGGGGCTATTAGTAGTGGGTTTAATAACACACTAAATTATTTGGACGGTTGCAATGGGACTCATGTGTACCACATTTTTCCATACAAAAATGATAATAAGGGACCAAATGTGAATAATTTGCGGGAAGCTTCCATCGTAAATGATGTAGCAAGGAACATACCTTGGATCAATGTTTCCTTGGGGATCATCTGTCAGATCATCAATCTACCATGATAGAGGTTGAATGTAATATTTCAAATACTATTATTTCTATTCTTATTGATTTCAGATCCAGTCTAAGTTATATTTCTCCTCAAATAATTGAAAAATGTAAGTTACATAAGGATAAACAAAAGAAAAGATGGTTGGTTCAACTAGCTACTGGAACCAAACGAAAGATTAAAGAGTTAGTAAAAGAATTGGTATGGACAAGTTGGAAGCTCATCATGTAGTTATAAACTGCTTAGATAAGACATTTACATGTATAGATGACCAATGGAACAATTAGTTCATTAAAGGTATATTTAAACTGGTGTCTATAAGACAAATCTTAGTGGTACAACTTAAAAAGTGTGCTAGTAAAGGTTGTCAATTATATGTTGTTCAAGTATTAAATGTTGGGAATGAAAACCAGAAGTCACTCTTAGAGGATATCCATGTATTAAAATAATTTCAGGATGTTTTTCCTCAAGAAATTATGGAATTACCTCCTAACAGAGACTTAGATTTTACTATTGATCTAATGGAAGGATCAACCCCGGTATCCAGAACCCCTTATCGTATGAGAATTCCTAAACTTACAAAGTTAAGAATGTGGTTACAATAACTTCTTAATAAGAAATACATTCGACCAAGTGTGTCACCAAGGGGTGCACCTGTTTTATTCGTCAAGAAGAAGGAAGGTACTTTTCACTTATGCATTGATTATTGACAGTTGAACAAAATTAGCGTTAAGAATAAGTATCCCTTACCTAGAATTGACGATATGTTTGATCAAGTGAGAGGAGCTAAGATATTCTCTAAAACTGATCTTATATCTAAGTACCATCAAGTGTGGATAAAGGATGAAGATATACATAAGACACCATTTAGGACGAGGTATGGTCATTATGAGTTTGTAGTCATTCCTTTCGAATTAACTAATGATCTTGTTATGTTTATGTGTTTAATGAAAAATGTACTCAGTAAATATTTGGATAAGTTTGTGCTCATATTTATTGACGACATCGTGATTTAATCTAAGGATAAAAAACAACATGAAGAACATTTAATATTCGTATTGAATACTTTATGTGAACATTAATTGTATGCTAAACTCAATAAGTGTGAATTCTTGAAGAAAGAAATACAATATCTAGGCCATACTATTTCATACCCAGGTATAGCTATCGATCTTGCAAAGATTAAGGTTATTCTAGAATGGCATATACCAAAAGATGTCCATGATACCATATCTTTTATGGCTATTACAGATTATTATAGAAGTTTTATTGAAGGTTTTTCAAGAGTAGTCAACCCTATTACTTCCTTGCAGAAAAATGGTGTCAAATTTGTTTGGAGCCAGCAATGTCAAGACAACTTTGACAACTTGAAACACTTACTAACCACTACTTCTGTACTAAAGATAGCTTATACATATAAAGACTTTGTGGTTTGCACGGATGCAAGCAAAGAAGAAGTAGGAGGGGTATTGAATCAAGAGGGTCGTGTCATCTAGATTTAATAGCCATTATTCGTGCACAAAAAATTTCGTGACATTGTCTTTTAGGAAAGAAATTTATGTTGTTAACAAATAACTATGGGATGAAATATTTATTTGATCAAAAGATGCTCAATTCACATCAAGCAGATGGATTGTTTTATTAAGTGAATATGATTTCGATATAAATCATATTAAGGGTAAAGAAAATGTGGTTGCATATGTCCTTAGTTGAAAATAACATGACTTTCATGCGATTGTAACAAGCATCCATGAGTCTGACCTAAATTTTTTGATAAAAATAGCCTCAAAGGAAGATTTAGAGTACATAAATTTGACAGAAAAGTGTATTAACATATCTTATTTAGGAGTTGTGAATGAATTTCAAATTGATGCAAAATATTTTCTCTGTTTTAAAAACAGAATTTACATACCAAACTAGGTGCAAATTAAACAAATTATTTTCAAGGACCTTCATGACAACTTGTATTCCAGACATTTGGGGTACCAAAAACTTATCACAACCCTCAAAAAATATTTGTATTGGCCAAATATGAAAAAAGACACAGCTAAATATATTTATATATGCTTAGAATGCCAACAAGTTAAAGCAATTCATTAACACCTTGCTATATTACTGTAACCTATGCCCATTCCAGAATGAAAATGGGAAACAATCACAATGGATTTTACTACAGGTCTGCCTAGAACTAAAATAAAAATAAAAATAAAATGATTATATCATGGTGGTATTTATATTCTTACTAAAGCAGCTCATTTTATACCTATCAAATCCACCTAAGGAAATTAAAATGATTGAAATATTCATGAAAGAAATATTTAGGCTTCATGGAAACCAAAGACAGTCATTACAGATAGAGATACTAAATTTACATCAAATTTTTGGAAGGATTTGTTCGAAGACATGGATACTAAATTAAATTTTAGCACCACATACTACCCACAAACATATGGGTAGATGGAATGGGTAAATCAGGTACTTGAGAATATGTTGCATATGGATGTTATGAAACAACCAGGTAAGTGAGAATATTTCTTGGATTTAGTTGAATATGTGCATAACAATGGTTATTAGGCTTCCCTCAAAATGATTCCTTTTGAGGAACTCTATGGCACAAAATGTAAAATACCCTTAAGTTGGGGAAATCCAAAAGATATGTTAGATTTGGGATTGGAAAGGTTGGAGCAGATGGAATAGGTTGTACAACAGATTAAGCAAGATATGAAGACAACCCAGGATAGACAAAAAATTTATGTTGATACCAAGTGAACAACAAAAGAATACCAAGTGGGAGATCATGTATTTCTAAGAGTGAAATGAAAAGAAGCTCTTTAAGAACTAGAACTTACACCAATATTGCACCTATATTTGTTGGTCGCTTTGAAATTTTATCCAAAGTGGGATTGATTGCATATCAATTAGAACTATCCACTCATATTAGAATTCATGATGTTTTTCATGTATCTTTGTTAAAAAAATATTTTTGACAAAACTCATGTTATTGACTTGAATGTGCTCCAAGTGGAACCAAAAGGAGAGGTTCTTATAGAACCAGTATTCTCTGACAAGAGAGAAATAATTCTCTTGAATCAAGAAATCACACAGATTAAAGTATAATGGGAGCATTACACTACGGAAGAAGCCACTTGGGAATTAAAGAAAACATGATATAAGACAAGCTTATCCTTTCCTATTTCAATCAAAGAATATTGATTAAATTTCATCGAGAATGGTGAAAGGATTTAGGGGGGATGGATTGTAATACCCCTGGTTAAAAATTGAATTACTGAGATGGACATATAAATGATGGTAATTATTTCTCATATAATTTATGACTTTGATGACTTTAAATGATAATGTAAATAATTGATTATTCAATGATGTAATTAAATTATTGTACGGTTATGAGAAGCCCTAATGTGAATTGATAGAACTCACATTAAAGTTAATTTTTGATATTTCACTCATCCCTACAGGGACAAGTGTCCAAATGTGGGGGAAGTAGTTACCAACCAAGAAAGTCCTAGGAAAATAAAAGGCATGCTCAAGGAGGAGAAAACCCATGTTTTTTTAATGGAAAAAAAAGAGATATTTCAGGCTCTATGATAATCGAGTTACCAGGATTAGAGAATAAAAACTCCAGATCTCCTAGGATCTATAAAAACTTGAGCTTCTAGGATCTGTAATATTTGAGCTTCCAGACTATGAAATTTGAGCTTCCGGGTTCTGTAAAATTTGAGGTTTCATGCTCTGAGGGCTTCCAGGATCTTGGCAGTAGTACTTCCCATACATTTTGTTGGATCTTGAATAAGTAGAGATTAATTTATTAAACATGAGTTTTGGACAAGGGGGTGGATACTTGTAGGTATTCTTGAATTCATGGTCCTACGGTCGGGTGGAGCGAGGCAACTCAAAACCTAGTACCCATTGTTATCTACATATGATTTTTTATCCTTGTTTGATAAACTATGTTATTAATTCATTGTTTCCATTATTATCTAATTATTGATGAATATTTTCCTTGTCTTATGATTATAGTTTGTAGATTTTTCTTTTAATTATTATAAGTGCCATTACAAATGCTAAGATTGAGTTTGATACAAAAGGGAAAATGTATTAAGAGTATATAAACTATGAAAGAATTATTCCTGACAATTTTGTCAAAAATAATGGTATCAAACATAGAACCCATGAGTAGAGGGTTTACCCAACTCTAGTTTAAGTATAGTGTACAGGTAAGGTTGATTTAAGTCTAAATTTGAGTAGAATACAAACAAGGTATAGCCGTAAATATTAAACCCTAAAAGAATGACAAGAACCGCTCAAGAAAGATAATATTCTATTTTCTACATTAGGGAACTAAGGTTAAGTGAGGTTTTTAATCTCAAGGTTGAATCCAAGGGATTTACATAGAATCAAGGTTTGTTTAACAATAATATACAACCATAAGTATGCTAACAACATCCATATAGAAGCTAGTAATACTAGCTATAACTAAAACAAACTCATGCGAGGCCCACATAAACAATAATAATCAAACCCTATAGTTTGTTTATAGTACTATAAACAAACTAAATGGTTATCAACCCTAATAATATGGTTAACCAGAACAAATTCCAATTACAATTCATCACACAGATTTCAAAATGAATATGAATACATGGTTTTGTATTTTTAGCTTTATAAACATGCATATGTATATTCGAGGAAATCTCTAATAATAGACGAATGTCGAATTAAATTCCAAGTGGCCCTTGATTCCGGGAATTAATATAAAAACCAAAACTGCTAGGATAAATCATAGTGGACAAAATATAAAAATAATTAATACTAAATCTTTAAATTCATATCAAGGTAGGAATCCATGCAAATTTCACAATCCCCGCCATTATATTTCTTTAATTATACAACTGAGTTTGAAACAATAAATTAATGTATTATACAAGAATATCGACAACCATTAGACTAAAATGGTCTTAAATAAGCAAAGTAAGGGACGACCAGGTAGATGGCTTCTTGGACATCAATTCCACACCAAAATTCTATCAATTAAAATACAGGTCAAAATGGGCATAAAATCCCCTAAACCATGAGCCATCAAAACTACAACATTAGGTCAATGTTATCTGTAAAGGCCCTCTATTGAAATTGAAGGACTACCAACGATACTCACATTGGAATGGTGAAAAGGAAGCCCAAGCAGAATTTTGACCATCTTCTCCATGGCCATGGGCTGGCTCACCAAACCTAGAAATAACTCAAGCAAGTCAAGGGAAAATTGCTTACCCAGAAATAGCAAAGTTGTAGGTAACACGTACACCCAAACCATCAACCCAAATGTGACTTGAATTCCTGCATCATAACGTAATCTTTGAGTTAATAATAATAACAACTAGAAGATTAAGAGATCCTAAGGTAAGGTGAACATAGCAAGTAACTGATCCAGAACTAGTTTACCTCGATCAAGTCGTAGAAGTTGGTGTAAAATAAATGTAACTGCGTAAGATATTCTATTTTGTATTATTATTTACCCCTTTCAGAGACATTGTTCCTCCAACTATGGATGTCATTGATGTATTTGGCCATGTAAATTATTGAGGTAAAACCTCCATTGTAAGTCGAGTCAGTAGTACCCACAGAAGTATTATTAAAATGTATTTTTGAGTCTTCCGAGGCAAGTCATCCCTGGAAGCAAGGAGAAGTTGTCCCTATTGGGTTATTAGTCCTCCCAGCTGATTATTATAAATAGGAGAGGTGCCTCCCTAATTTGGACAAGTTGCGCACTCAAGAAAGTTCGTTAGAGAGAGGGTAAACAATCCATCTAAGGTGAAGGAAGTTGTATGGTCTTATTTCTTGGGTCTTACACTATACTTGGTTGAAGTCTATATCGAGTAAGTTTTGCTGGGTTTTCTTCCCCGTGAGTGTTTCCCAAGATAAATATTTTTGTTCTCTTTTCTATTGTGCTTGTTGTTCTTTCAGTGATCGTTTTGTTTTGACATGACATATTTGAAAAGCAAACTTAACATGGTAACAAAGCCAACCTGAAAAAAGGCATTGTGCAATAACTCATCTCACATTCCAACAAGCTAGGGTTTATTGTTATTGGCACCTTCCTCCACATATCATCCTAAAAATAAGGTCCATTCAACTCGCCCTAGTGGGGACCATATTTCTATCGAAGCAGTTTTCAATCTGAGAATTTTCATTTTTTGACCTACCACTACTACCGAGAGAAGCTAGGGCATCATATTTTTTAAGGTTCCATCCTCAGATTGCAAAAAAGAAATATACAGTCTATCTCTCCTTAGGGAGGCCCATCTTTTCCTCCACTCATCTCTACAAGTGATCTCAGCTAAAAATTAGGGTTTTCCAGTCAAACCCTAGGTCATCCTGAAGTTGGCTCAAGAAGCAATCCTCAAACTGGTAAGTACTATCTCCTATATTTCTATTTGAGGTTCTCATTCATTAAATATGACAAACAATACCAAGCTTGATGAAAAGATTGAAGGAGCAGAGAATTTCAGAGCATGGAAGTATAGAGTCATGCTCATTCTTGAAGAACGTGACCTAGAAGGATACATCAAAGAAGATGTCAAGGAACCAGAGGGAGATGAGGCAAAATATAAGCACAAGAATGATATGATCAAAGGCAAGAGGATCATATATGACTCTATCAAGGATCATTTGATACCCCAAGTGTATTCAAAGAATACTCCAAAGGAAATGTTTGATGCATTAACCAGTTTGTTTGAAGGGAAGAACATCAACAGGAGAATGACCTTGAGAAACCAACTCAAGGGTATGAAGATGCAAAAGGCAGAAACCATGTAGTCATACTTCACCGGAGTATCTCAAATCAAATAATAGTTAGAAACCATTGGTTACATGGTAGAAGAAGCTGAAGTTGTGATGACCACTCTAAATAGTATTCCAAGAGAATGGGATTCCTTCATCAGAGGAATATGTGTTAGAAGAAAGCTAACCAAGTTCAAAAAGTTATGGGAAGAATGTGCACAAGAAGAAGGAAGGGGAGAAAATAGAGAAGAAAATTTAAATGAAGATTAATATCAAGCTCTAGATACTTATACAAAGAATGGAAGAAACAAAAGGAAGGATCGAGGATATCCTACAAGAAGATCACAAGAATTCAAAAGAGGTAAGAAGTTTAAGAAGGATTACTCGTCTTATGAATGTTACACATGTCATAATTTAGGACATATCTCTAGACATTGTCCACTTAAAAAAATCAAGTTCAAGAAGAAGAACTGAAATTTACATGCCCGTGCAGCCAAAGAGAATGAATCAGATGAAGAGAAGACCAAAGAGAATGAAGACTATAATGAAGAATATGTATTTATATCAGCCCTCACAAGATCAATCTCTCATGGAAGTGATACTTGGATCAAAGATAGTGGTGCTTCCAAACATATGACAGTTCATAGAGATTCTCTCTCATGCCTCACTCAGAAAGACTATCCACAAAAAGTGCATCTTGGAGATGATTATCAATGTCCTATCAAAGGAATGGGAGATGCCTCTTACAAGTTGAAATATGGTAAGCCCATGAGAATGAAATAAGTCTTATATGTTTCAGGTATAAAGAATAATATTCTTTCTACATCAGCTTTAGACAAGAAACGTTTCAGAGTTTCCTTTGTAGATGGTGAAGTTTGTATGTGGCCAAAAGGAAGAACTATAGATGATATAATTGTAATAGGTGTTGAAGAAGGAGGACTCTACAAACTAAAAGTGCATACAGATTCAGCTTTCACAACTTGTACCATCAGTCCATGTGAACTATGGCATAGAAGACCTGCTCATGTAAACTACAAAGCATTACCAATTGTGAACAAGGTAGTAACAGGTATACCATAAATACAGATCAATCATGAAGGGGTATGAAAAGGATGTGCTCAAGGGAAGAATACCAAGAATCCATTTCCAAGCATTAATAGTAAAGTAAAAGGGATCTTAGAGATCGCCCACTCAATGTGTGCGAACCAACGTCAACCACTTCCTTAAGCGAGTATGTCTACTATTTTTAGTTTATTGATGACTGCTCATATAAGACTTGGATATATTTCTTGAAAAGGAAAGATGAAGTATTTGAAAAATTCAAAGAGTTCAAATCTCTTGTGGAGAATCTATCTGAAAAGAATATTAATATATTAATATCAGATAACGGAGGAGAAATCAATTCAAATGAATTCAAAGACTTCTGCAAAGAATATGGGATTAAGAGGGAGCTTACTACACCCTATAATCCTCAACAAAATGGAGTAGTAGAAATGAAGAATAGATCTATCTTTGAAGCAGTAAAATCCATAATCCATGATCAAGATATACCCATGCATTTCTGGGTTGAAGCAACAAAGACTACAGTCTATGTTCAAAACAAATTATCCCACAATGTTCTTGGAAGCAAAACTCCAGAATAGATGTTTATTGGTGAGAACCCTAAAGTCGTCCACCTAAAGATATTTGGTTGCCATGTTTACCTACATGTTCCCAAAGAGAAAATATCAAAGTTAGACCCCTCGGGAAAGAAGGGAATACTTTTCCGATATAATTATCAGTTGAAAGCATACAAAATATATATTCTAGGTTTCCGTCAAATTGAGGTAAGTAGAGATGTCACATTTGATGAATATGCAGCTTTCAGCAAATCCAAAAAGACCCATGTGGATGAAGTTTATGAAGAAGAGCAAGAAGCTCCCAAAATCATAGAGGCTAGTAAACCACCAGTTAGAGATGATGATGAAGAACCTATACCATAATATCATAACATGGAAGAACCTCAAGAACCTATAGAGACATGTCATGAGATGATCTCAACAAGAAGAAGACTAGATTGGGCTCATGATATGATTCAAGAAGCAAAAATATATGGTGCACCAAAAGGAAGGAAGAGACCAAGACTCCACTCAAACTACATACCACTAATGTGTAACCTTGTTGATGAAGAACCTACATCTTTTGAAGAAGCATCAAAGAAGAAGGAATTGATGGATTCCATGATCGAATAATATCAATCGATCTTAAAGAATGATGTTTGGGAAGTAGTGCCAAGACCGAAGGATAAATAAGTGGTCTCTTCAAAATGGATTTTTAAGACAAAGCATTAAATCGATGGTAGTATTGAAAAGTTCAAATCAATATTTGTCGCATGAGGATTCTCTCAGAAGGAAGGGATTGAGTATGAAGAGACTTTTGAACTAGTAGGAGGATATACCTCAATAAGAACCATTCTTGCTTTGGCTTCCAAGATGAAATGGAAGTTACATCAAATGGATGTAAACACAGCCTTTCTAAACGGAGCCATAGAAGAGGAAGTGTATATTGAACAACCTCCAAGTTTTGAGAGACATGTCAAGAAAACATGTGTGTGCTGACTAAAAAAAAGCATTATATGGATCAAAGAAAGCACCCAAATCTTGGTACAGAATAATTGATGGCTTCATGATGAGATTAGGATTTACCAAAAGTAAAGCAGATTCCAACCTTTACTATAAGGTTGAAGATGACAGGATCATGATATTACTATTATATGTAGATGATCTATTTTTGACAGGAAAGGAGAAGCTCATCGATGGATGTAATAAGAAACTTGTAGAATAATTCGAAATGAAAGACCTTGGCATGATGCATTACTTCCTAGGTCTCGAAGTACGGCAGTTCCTAGATGAGATTTTCCTAAACCAAGGAAAATATGCAGTTGAGATCCTAAAGAGACTTGGGATGTTGGATTGGTAGGAAATGAACACTCTTATGGTGACAAACTTGAAGCTCCTGAATGAAGACTCTCCAAGAAAGAGTAGATGTCACACTATATAGACAGATTATCGACTCACTGATGTATTTGGAAAATACAAGACCAAATATATGTTTTGTTGTAAACACCTTGATTCAGAATATGGTGGAACCCAGACATGTTCATGTAGTTGAAGAAAAATATGTGATGAGGTACCTAAAGGGTACATTGGATTGTGGCCTCACATATGCATATGATCGTGAGTTCAGATTATGTGTCTACACTAATTTAGATTGGGCAGGAAGTGCTGAAGATAGAAAGAGCACTTTAGAATGTTGTTTCAATTTTGGATCAGGTGTGATCTCATGGCTTAGTTGAAAGTAGACCAGTGTTGCACTCAGTGCAACAAAGGTTGAATACATTGTAGCATGTTCATCCTGTAGTGAAGCAGTATGGCTTCGCAAGTTATTGACAGGATTGTTTGATACCGAGATGGATTCAACTAATGTCTATTGTGAAAACCAGAGTTGCATCAAGTTTACAAAGAACCCGATGTTCCATGATAAGTCAAAGCACATAGAAATAAAGTATCATTACATCTAGGATATGGTGCAGAGGGAAGCCATAAAGCTCCAGTATGTTCCTACAGAGGAACAAGTTGCATATGTGTTAACTAAGCCTCTATCTCATGTGAAGTTTGAATATTTTAGAGACAAGCTTGGTGTATTCCGAAAGAAACTCCTTGGAAAGAGGGAGTGATGATGAGATTGTTATTGATGATGTGATGGAAGCTGAGTACATATGTGATGGTAGTGCAGAATCGAGTTCCTATAGAGGTCATTGTGGTCATGCATTCATTTGCGGACGTTGTGGTCTTGCATTCATTTGCGGACGGTGTGGTATGGCATTCATTTGCAGACATTGTGGTCATGCATTCATTTGTGGACATTGCGGTATGGCATTCATTTGCAGACATTGTGGTTATGCATTCATTTATGGAAGTTGTTCATTTGCTGATGTTTTGGTCTAGAATTCATTTGCATATGTTGCGGTCATGCATTCATTTGTGGATGTTGTGGTCTTGCATTCATTTGCAGACATTGTGGTCTAGTATTCACTTGCATACGTTGTGGTTCTGCATTCATTTGCGGACGTTGTGGTCTGGCATTCATTTGCAAATGTTGTGGTCCTGCATTCATTTGTGGATGTTGTGGTCCTACATTCATTTGCAGATGATGAGATTCCAACATTTTTTATGTTGTGGGTGATTCCACATTAATTTGCAATGGTGTGTTGTGTTTATATGTGTAGCATTGTAGGTGATGCTCAGAATGAGAATACCTGAGATGATGTGATGTGATATGATGCTCATAGTGATACGAGAAGGTGTGATGCTCATGATGATGCGACGAGATGTGATGCTCGTGGTGATGCAATGAGATGTGATGCTTGTGATGATGTGACGAGATGTGATGAGATGCTTTGTGATGATGATGTTCCATGGACAATGATGATGTTGATGTAATTGTGAAAACATCCTGTGACATATAGACTTACCAGTCAGTTGTACAGATGTATTGTTGTGTCATAGAATACCTTCCTTGTTAAGAGGGAGTGTTAAATAAATGTAACTGCAAAAGATATTCTATTTTGTATTATTATTTACCCTTCTGGAGATGTTGTTCCTTTGATTAGAGATGTCATTGATGTATTTGGTCATGTAAAGTCTTGAGGTAAAACCTCCATTGTAATTCGGGTTAGTAGTACCCACAAAAGTATTATTAAATTGTATTTTTAAGTCTTCCAAGGAAATTCATACCTGGCAGAAAGGAGAAGTCAGACCTGTTGGGTTATTAGGCGTCTTAGCTGATTATTATAAATAGGAGAGGCGCCTCCCTCATTTCAACAAGTTGTTCACTCAAGAAAATTTGCTAGAGAGAGGAGAAACAGTCCATCTAAGGTGAAGGAAGTTGTATGGTCTTATTCCTTGGGTATTACAATGTAGTTGGTTGAAGTCTATATCGAGGAAGGTTTGTTGGATTTTCTTCCTCACAAGGGTTTCCCAGGATAAATCTTTGTGTTAGATTTTATGTTGCGCTTGTTGTTCTTTCAATGATCCTTTTGTTTTGACATAACATATTTCAAGACACTGAACTTAATAGTTGGGATCCATACTAAGCAATATGTGAGCTCATTGACATGCATACCAAGATAACACAATGAACTATTATAGTGCATTCAAGTAAACTACGCTAAATGAAGCTAGTCTAAAGGATCCATGACAAAGGTTACTCAGAGAAGAGCCAAAGATTAGAGCTCTTTCGAACTCAAAAAAGGAGAAACACAATGAAGAAAACCCTAGGAGTAATTCTCAATTAGTGTGGTGAACCCTCCAGAGCTGACTTAATTGCTCTGACAGTATCGACTAATGTGGAAGCATCTAACTTTACCTTTACACTCTGCATGGTACAAGCTTATTAATGAGAAAATGAAACCTTGACCTTAGCATAGCTCATAATAATCCTTGGGATAAGGGATAAACAAGGGATCAATTAAGTCACATTCCAATCAAGTGATAAAATAAGACTTTGGCAAGTGTTGTCATGTTTTACACTCAACATACATTTGATCGAAACCAATGGATTTAATAAAAATACATTCTCCGCATTCATTCCATGATCATTTAATGACTCGGGGGGCAATGTTCAAGCTATCTCTGAGCGCCAACGTTGAAGTAAGGGATGAATCCTTTTTTGTACAAACCTGCAATAGTAAAGATCCAGTTAGGACATGTATTTGAAGTTATAAAATGAATAAGGTAAGATAAAATAATCGAAGAATTAGACCTACCTTTGTAAGAATTATATTGGTGTTTGCCAGGGGCCAAGCCACCAAGATGAAAACTGTAACTATAATCATAGCATGTGGAAGCCAATGGAAAGAATGTTAACCATCAAGCTATGTAAGCTATGTTCCCCAAACCAGTTTGAAGACTCCCTCAATTTAGTAAGTCAATTTTGTATTAAAAAAAATTTAAGTATTTACGTTTTGAGTTGATTGTACATTTGGTTAATTGTGCAGTGATTTTACAGTGTGCATCATCCATGATGAAGAGTTTTATTGGCCCAACTAAGATTAAGGGTTTCCAAATTGCACTATATTGAATGTTGACTCTTAACTATCCCTGGTATGATATTGTATCTGCAAAAACTTTCATATAAGCACACTTATTAGCTTTATTACATTCTTATAAAATTGTAAATTAATTTCCATGATTCTAGGAACTACTCATATTGACATTTTTTGTCAAATTATGGCTAGAGGTCATTTTCAATGCAATTTTTAGAAACATCTAAATCACCCTTTCAAAACCTTATTATGCACATTTATTCCCCTATGGATAATATTTTTAATGAATATAACTATGCCCATTTCTAATTAATGGGAAAAAAGGTACAAACTTTCAAAATGGTCAAATTTGCCCAATTTTGCACTTTTTTTGCAAGTGCATTTAGCTTTTGAGATCAACTTCAACCCCTATAGAAGAAAATATAAGGAGAACCATAAAAACTTTTCTATTAGACACTAATAATACTCATGACAATAATTATTCAGTTACTTTCAAATCCCTGATTCCATGCTCCATTCAATTTCTATATTCAATTTCTATATTTTAGGGGAATTTACTACTTTTAACTTTTTCATATTCTGTGGACTTGGTTTATTTTCCAAAAACGGTTATATCTTTAACTAAGAATTTCTAGAAAACTTCTTCTAATCAATTTTTTTTGTTTTGATGATTAGGTAAAATGAAGTTCATAAATTTTTCTGATTTTGACATTTAGGGTCACTTTTACCTCCTCTAAGTTTTTCAAAATCCCTAAAAAAGTGCCTCGAAATAATGGATTTTAGTCTTCTTTTGCACCTAGGCCTACACTGTTTGGAATTTGGACATAAGCTACCAAATATATCTATCTCTACACCATAACAATTGTAGTCCCAATAGGGCCCTCGTTAGATCACTGGGTACTGGTATTTAAAAACTATTATTTCAAAATTTCTATAGAAGTGGAGCAGAATGGGCCAATGGATATCATTTTCAATTATGTATCCTTCCCCAATGGCGTTGAAATGCCTTAGGTCTCATCCAATTTTGAGCTAAGTTTCTCCTGCAACAACCAAAACAATTTTCGAACTCTGGACTTTTTTTAGCTTTTTTGTACTGTTGACATAGCAAGATATTAACATGGCATGACATGTGGCTTCACATGTGGCAGTAGGTACTACGTGTCATCAACGACTGCATCCATGTTATTCGTTGTCTCTGTCATTTCATTGCGACCATTTTTCTTACCATAAATGGTTTTCCAAATAATGATAAGTGGTTTCCCGACATAGGATTCCTTTATGGGTTATCACGTGTGCAAACCATCCTCCCCATAAATGATCAAATTTGTTCCCATCGTGGACCCAAAATAAATCTTAGCCATTAGTGCAAATACCCCTTGAGATAAGATAAGAAAATATTCTCACACAAAAACGATCATGATCACACCACCCACACATGCTCGATGAATATGAACCATCCACGCACATGTACCTCTCGTTAAGGTATGAGCACCTCTAGTTGCGTGAATGGTGTAGATCATGTCATTCAAACTTGCTTGATGAATCTAAGCCATCCATGCACATGTATCTTTGGTTAAGGTGTGATCACCTCTAGCTACACGAACAGTATAGATCCAACAATGGAAATTGCTTGAGTCAATTTGAGTCGTTCATGGTAGACCACGATCTAATCCAGTCCACTCAAGGCCTCTTGGATTCCAACTAGGTGCTCAACCTTGTTCCGATCCCGCCTCCTGTGTATTCATCTAACGTGGTTGGTCCATGCCACACCCTCTATCCACATGGCTCCTCCACATCACATCTTCATCCACGTGGCATGAGTTGGGCTCATCTTAAATTTTCCCAAATTTTCATAATAATGTAAAATTTTAATTTTGGAAATGAAGGATTATTACAAAATTATGTCTACCATTTTTCCCCAACCTCGAAATTTCTTTGTCACCTAACAAAATAAAAAAATTCCACTCTACAATTTTCAAAATTTTCCCCAAATTTCTTCAACCAATCTACCATTTCTCTTGGTAGACCACAAGTTTAATATCTTAGTTCCATAAAAATGTCATCTATTAACTAAAATCGTGATTTTCATAGAAGCATTTTGTCAAACACTTACTGTGCAAACTCTGATTTATGCCTATAACTATGGATTCCTGCCCATATAGCCCTGTTGCGCAACTAAGAGCTCTAATACCACTATGTCACATCGAGGGGGTATTTACGAATTTCAAACTAATAATTTTTTCCCTATGGATCATAATATGAATTCATAAATAGGAAATGCATGAGCAAATTTGTGAATGTAAAACACAATGGCATTAAAAATCTATCCATGCATACATCATTCATAACCAAGCATATTCATCACAAAAAAAATCATTACATATTCATATACAAGAGAATACTTATCCTATAACAAATAAGACCGAAGCAATTGGCTATGTAAGAACGGTTTTTCACCCAACCATAGGTATTAGTTGCAGATACCACCCATGCCAAGCTATGAGGCCACCAAGGCGAAGGAAACACCTATAGACTTCTCTCTCAACCCATAACCCATTTTCTCTCATCCTTAGCCCAACTACTCATCACTGAACAATTACAGGAATCTCACTCAACCATCTCGGCCATGGAACTCTCTTTTATTGTTCCACACAACACAATGAAAGAAATTTCCTTCACTGCTCTACAATTCCCTCGAGAAATCCAACTCTTCCAATGCTTATCAATTTGTGCAAAAAAGTCCATCATGTTGTATGTTATTGGTGAACCTCTTGTAATACAAATTCATGGTTTCTCAAGCATTTACGAGTAGTAAAACATAATATATAAATGTTATTATCTTGCCCAACCTCTATGCTCAACTACAACCATCTTCTTTCTTCTAATGTCTACAACTTCCCTTCACAATTCGAATTTCAGGTTGTTTAACAATTTGTTATATGGTAATGGCAATGGAAATTATAGCATGAGAAAAACTCTACGTAGTGTAAAAATTTACATGAGAATGAGTGGTAGACTCCAAAAGAAATGAGAGGATGTGAAAAGACAACTAACGTACCTTCTGGCCATAGAAAATGACTCTTATTATTGTCATAGAAGTATATTCATCCCATGTTCTACATAACTACATGAGGAGACATTTCCCACCAACCTCACGCATGCATTCAATGCTTGGATTTAACAAGTCTAAAGGAGGCAATTGTCTCATTTAAAGCACATGACAACAAAATGATGGGTTCTAAGGATGACACTTCGGACTACATGATTCAATGTCCCATAGGTCCCCTTTCCTCTTCCCCTCTAGTGAAATCATAACCCCTCTAGTGTTTCTTTATACAGTCATCTTAGACCAATTTTATTAATTTTCTAACATAAGGTTTACATAGTTTTCATATTTGTGTGACAAGCTAACCACAAGGTTTATCTAGAGATATTTGCATTATACATGTCTAGCTATTCACTAGTCCAATCTTGGCCTTGAACTCTACATTAGAAAACCATATTTACATCATTTACATAATGATTTAATATATTCCAAATCAAAACTTGACATATTACAGTAAAATATTTTTAAACATTATAAAATATTATAATTATTTGGCCAAATAATTAGAGTTTTTTTTGGATTACCATCAAAATGATATTTACAGCAATAATATTATCAAATTGATTTGTTCCAACCCTTCAAACAATTATAGGAACATAATTTATCCTAGTGTGTGGATCAAACTTGTAGCAATTTAAGCAAAGCAATGTTAGAAGTCTAATATATTCAGTTATGATATTCATGTGTCATTATCAAATTGGCAATTCTTACTTTCTAATTTATTAAATCCCTAAAATATCTATAGAAATCTAATTTTCTAACACCATGGAAATAGTATTTGTGTTATTATAAGCAAAGCCTCTATGATTTATTTTGACCATGAAATTCATGTGCTATTATCAAATTAGTGATTACTTACCTAACAATGTTACATGTCAAATCTTTAAATGTATTTTTACATACTTTTGTCATTATGAATTTATTAAAGTAGGAAGTGCTTAGTAGATAAGACAGGAAAATCTAGTTTTAGAAAAAAATCTATTGATAATGTCTTTATTTAACTAAATTAGTATTTTTAGAATTTTAATTTTTATAATAATTATAATAAAAGTATTATTTTATTAATAATAAATAACCTAAATTCTTAACCTAGTGGGTTAGTTCAAGTAGTTAAGCACTGTTATCTAAAGAAAATCATCCTTCACTCAGTTGTTGATAGCAATTATAATTGGGGGCCTTCCTTGAGTCCTCAAAAAGGTTATTAAAAAAACATATTTTCTCTAATAAACATTTCCATTAAATGAGATTCAACTCTTTCAAGTATTTTCCATTAAATGAGATTCAACTTAGAATATCGAATCAACTTATATGAAATGATTTGATAATTACATTTCCTTATCCAATCCAATATAATTATTACTATGAAATATACTTCATAAATCTATTATTATAATTTTTACAAATTAAAACTATATATTAAATCTGAAATACTTTATTATAAACCCTCATCTTTGTTAAAAAAAACTCCCATTCCTCATTATTTACATCTACCAAAATTCTCAAATTATTTAACTAGCTGACAACTTACTGGAAAAACAACTAATGTTGGTTAGGGACTGCATGCACCTCACCAAATACAATATAGATTATTTTACCCTTGCAAATTGTCTTTAAACAAAATAAGTGACTTAACATCCAATTTTATATTATATAAACTAGATTTCAATAATATATTTTAAAACATATCATCTTGGTAAATTATCATCATGTTTGAGAGTGCTTGTTAGTTGGGGTAATGTGATTCTGGTATGGTTATTTTATTTCGGAATGATTTTTGTATTCACTATTGGATGGGTTGTGGTAAAGGAACTAATACAAGGGTAGAACTTTTGGCTTATTGAAGACTTATGTTTGTCTATTTAAAAGGTTGCCTATCCTTATAAGTGGGAGGTAACTCTAGAGTAATCGTGGATTGGGCTTTTGGAAAAGCTAATTTAGAAGTGACACACTTGACCCATTGGAAGCATAGTGTCAAGGAGATGCAAGTTTTAAAATTTATCATTGAGTCATATTTATGGTCCATTCAACTCTGAAGCTAACATAATGTTCAAAAAGACTATTGGAAAAGTGGAGGGGGTCATCTTTTCTAAAGAACTACAAGATCATCATGTCATGGCAAAAGGTTCTCTCCTAGTTTATGAAGTCGTGGTTGAGCAGTTTTTTATTATTATTGATAATGATACTTGGCTTTATTCAGATTTAAGGTTTATAGATGACTATTAGCTGTAATTAACAAGATTGCTAATCAAACAATTATGTTGTTTAAAATAAAGTCAAGAATGTAGTTTTGGTTAATGTCAATTTTCTACATGATCCATCATTTATTTCTGTTTTGGGGACTACGCTAAGAAAGAGGCTTTCGTTTCTAATGGATAAAATGTTTTGGGAAAAGTATAAAGTGATTATCAGATAGCCTTGAGAAATGTGTGTTGGTTGAGATATAATTGTTATCTTTTATTTAATTTTGAATAACAAATAAGAAAAAATAAGTATAACTAAGATCAATTTTACTATATATAAATAACTATATTTATTTAATTTCAATATATATATATTATTTAGCTATATACATGGATCAATTTCACTAAATATAAAGAATATATTATAAATTGTATTATATAACTTATTAATTTAATTTACTTTAAAAACATGATATATTAATTCATTTTAATATTAATAATTTAAATTAGTTTTTTTAATTATTTGATCACATTTATTCTACTTTTAAACTAAATTATTATTGGAATTTATTTTTAAATAAAAATGTAACATTCATTTTTTCAAGTATTTTTTAAAATATTTTCCTATAATATTAATAAAATAATATAAATGTAATTATTTTCATTTATAATTAAAGATATGATAATAATAAAATAATATAAATGTGATTATTTTCATTTATAATTTATTACAGATGAAACAATCAAATCCTTAAAATTAAAAATACAAAATCTTACTATTAAAAAAATGATATTTAAAATAGATTTGATATTAAAGTGAATAAATAAAATAAAATTCAATAAACAAAAATAATTTATTCACAAATATGTGTGTTTATATTAGGTGAGAGGTTAAATTACAACTAACAATAGTGACTCCTTCAGTAAGGATATCTTAGGAAACTGACATATAAGAGTAACTTTAAAGATAACTAACAACTCATAACTCAAAGGTATTTGGCAAGAATGGAAGTCTGCCCCTTACAGCTCAATAAGGATATCTGCCCCTTACAGATCAACAAGGATATCTTAAAAGACTGACATATAAGAGTAACTTTAAAGATAACTAACAACTCATAACTCAAAGGTATTTGGCAAGAATGGAAGTCTGCCCTTTACAGACCAAGGTTATTTCAAGAGATTAAATTTTGAAATAATTATTTATTTAAACTTGGGATTTAACCAATACCAAAAAAAATGAAATCTTTTTAAATGAAATCTTTTTAAATGAAATCTTTATAAATACAAATATTTCCTAAATATTCATTATCTAATAAATTTAGATCTTTTAAAAACTATTTAATACTTATTAAACTCCAAAATTAAACTCACTCTATCATATCCTGATTACGATAATCAATGTGTTCTATAAAAGATTTACTATTTAAAGTTCCAAAAGAAATCGATAAAATGTATGGCGAATAGTATTCAACATGGAGCATAGTAATAAATGTTGCAGCGGCTGCAATGTGAGCTGTTGGATCTTGGACAGGCTGAGATTCAACGGCCCACAATGCAGTCCCCGCAGCTTTTATTACTTTACTGCATGTAAAATATTTTTTGCCAAAATATATAGGGTGTAAGTTTGCAAAGTACTCCATAGCAAAATGCTGATTGCTTGCCTTTTTCTTATGGGGTGTTAACCCTGTCACTGCCTTTTGTTATGGGGTGTTGACCCTTTTAAATGCTGATTGCTTGCCCTTTTTTATGGGATGTTAACCCTGTCACTGCCTTTTGTTATGGGATGCTGACCCTGTGATAACAGGCAAAAGATGCTTCTATGTGTGGTGTTGCTTGCCATTTGTTATGGGCTTATGACCCTATAATAGTAGGCAAAAGATGCTTGCTTGTATAGTGTTGCTCGCATTTATTATGGCCTTTTTCTTATGGGGTGTTAACCCTGTCACTGCCTTTTGTTATGGGGTGTTGACCCTGTTAAATGCTGATTGCTTGCCCTTTTTTTATGGGATGTTAAACCTGTCACCGCCTTTTGTTATGGGATGCTGACCCTGTGATAACAGGCAAAAGATGCTTCTGTGTGTGGTGTTGCTTGCCATTTGTTATGGGCTTATGACCCTATAACAGTAGGCAAAAGATGCTTGCTTGTATAGTGTTGCTCGCATTTATTATGGGATGTTGACCATGTAATAACAGGCAAAAAAATGTTTGGAATTAAGCGTGACGGCCCCTATAATAATAGGCAAAAGATGCTTGCTTGTATAGCGTTGCTGGCATTTATTATGGGATGTTGACAATGTAATAACAGGCAAAAAAATGTTTGGAATTACACAGGACGGCCCCTATAATAATATTATAGGCAAAAGATGCTTGCTTGTATAGTGTTGCTCACATTTATTATGGGATGTTGACTATGTAATAACAGGCAAAAGACGTTTGGAATTACACAGGACGGCCCCAAGACGAACACTATTGGGAGGTGATTCATGTCGTACGATTAAATGTAGATTTTGAAAATTAAATGAATTTAAAGCCTTACGTATTTTCAAATATATATCTATATATATGACATTCCCAGACACCAACGCCCCCGCACCTGTAGGGCTGCCTCTGCCCGCACACCCCAGCCCCATTCACCTGTACCTGGCACTACACGCACCCTCGCTACCTTGAGGCTTGATTGCGATGTATCCATTTGTTAGATAGGAAATATATATACATACGCAAAAATCGTAGCAGGAAGAAACCCAATGGGATCGTTAGATACAGGTTATCATTATGTATTGACATGCGAAAATGGCAGCATGAAGAGATCCAGTCAGATGTAATTACAGAGAGTATATTGTCCGGCCGAAACCACAACTCCATTCTCCAGTGGCTTCAGACACTTTCAAGAGTGACATCCACGAAGAGGAATGACGATTAGCGTGCTTTTGAGAACCACTAGATAAACAATTATTTGTTTCTTTAGAGGAGGTCTTTCAAAAGTTTTACCCAGTTTTAATCCCACAGAATCATGATAAATCTTGAAATAGCAACGTGAACCAGTCTTTCACATATTACAACACCTAACGACCATCTAATTCAAGGAAGCCGCAGCGAGGCAAAATGTAAATATCCCAGCTCTATGAAGATATCTTCTCAAATGATGGAAATTTTAAACGCGATCCCGATCAATCTCCTTCGCCATTTGCAGTTTCATGTGCTGTTTGACGAACAAATTGGCCTCTCACCCTTGGCCGCTGTTCCGCAAGCTTTTTCCTGCTTTGATATCGGACCTGCAGGAGGAGAGTCGAGCAGCATTAATAATGTGGGAACGGAATCTCATCATAGGGTGGGGCATTGAAAAGAAAATTAGAATCCCATGAACCCAGTTTTAAAATTTGTTTGATTCAGGATTCTATCTAGAAATCTCTTCATAGGTTAGGGGAGCAACAGAGAAAATTAGAAACTCATAAACCCAGTTATAAAATTTGTTTGCTTCAGGATCTTATCGAGGAAATTATCATACGGTAGGGGGGCTGCAGAGAAAACTACAAACCCATAAACCCAGTTATAAAATTTGTTTGCTTCAGGATTCTCTCTCCCCTACTTCAAATAATTTTGTTATGTGACATCGTTATACCTTCTTTTCGAAGCATCTCTCTTTCCTTTTCTGGCGGAACTTGGTCAGTGCCGCTTCCCGTTGGGCAGTTCGATTTATGTCGACTCCACTCCCGCTTCCAGATCCACTTGCTCCTCCAGTGCTACTTTTCACAGCACCAATTCCAGTGTCGCTCTCCCCATTTGTTCCTCCAGGAGTGACAGCTGCACTGTTTTGTCCATTGCTATGCCCATTCTGCCCATTACTCCCATTGTTACTCCCAGATGCGCTTCCGTTGGGACTGCCATTACCATTTCCACTAGTTCCATAGCCATTGTTACTGCCACTCTGACCATTGTTAACATCTGGAGCATTATTTCCGGCCATGTTAGATGATCCACACAGAGGAGGTGTGGTGGTGAGGTTATTCTTGGTCTGCTCCTCTTGCTTGGGATGATCATGGGTGTGGGTGTGGTTATGCTTGTGTTGATGAGTCTGGTGATGATGTTCATGGTAATGGACATGCTGAACATGGTGGTGATGATGGTGATGAATCTGGGTTTGACGGTTTCGAGGAACCACAAGTTGCTGTTCGATCTGACTACTAGAATTGTTACACACATCTCCTCTATCATTTATGTGTTGTGCTTCGGGACCCCAGAGAGATGCTCCAGTATGAGAATAATATATGGGCTGTATTGCAGAACTATATACTCTCGGGCCGGCTACAGTATCATATGGAATTGCTCTGCAAGGATGTACAGACATGGGCTTTCCAATCTGCCGACATGCATTTGGAGCTGATACTGACTCATCATTGATTGGCTTAGGCACCGGAAACATATCTTGACCAGAAGGGCCAACCACAGAAGAACCCAGATCTTGGTTGTTGCTACTCTGTGATGGCTGATTGTGCATAAGAGCAGGTGTGGACGGATCAGTACCCCCCCTTCCTTTCGAGGAGCCCACTCTCTCAATACCAACTGCAACATGTAATGACCCTGTTTTTTCACTTTCAATGCTACCAGAAGGCATGTATCCTTTGGGTAGTGAAGCAGGAGTCAAGGTATCACCTGACGGATTAGAAAACTGACTTCCACTTGTGTTATACCTGTACAGCAAAGTAGTTATAAGAATCCAAAGTCATATAATAATGTTAGACAGTCCACACAGTACAGATCACTCGCTGAAGAAAATGATGATGCAATTGAATCGGAATGTCGTTTTCCTACGCTTCGATAAGAAGCTGGTACCCTAATCCTACACTTGTTAAGAAGCTGGTACTCTAATCACTAAGTGTGGCAGTGAAGGGCGGAACTTTTTACCTTGAAAATGCGGAAACACCAGATTGCCTCAAAACGTGCCTATCTTCAGGCTCGCCGTCTTCTTTTACATTCTGACGGGGTCTCTTTAACGTCAGCTCAAGAAAGGGTAAATATTTAAAATCATTTCCTGTATTATCATTATCTAAAGCATCTCCGCTTCTATTGTCTTCAAATTCGGAGTTCCCATTGTTAGGTTTGTTAGCTATGGCACCAATCAGGTCAGCAGCCTTAGTTGCAACCTCACTCGAAGGACTATCGCCAGTTTCCACAGGTTCCTCGCGGATTTCAACACCCTCCGCGCGGCTCTCCAAGGGTGCATTCTCCTCCCTGCCAAAAGTTTGAGTATACAGAGCCTTTTCCTCTTCCTGGTGTTGAAGTTCTACGTCTGTTTGTCCTGGCACAGCAATTTCTAAGTCCTGGCCCATTGCATAATCTACAAGGAAGGGAGAAACTGAATTGGTATAACTCAATGCAATCTTTACAAAACTGTTACTTGTAGTTCATGTTGTCAATAAGCCTAATAATAAAAACAATTCATAAAACTGAAAAACAAAGATACATTGATAGCCTTACCAAAAGATTTTTTGTCCTGGCATTCTTCAGAAGTTACAGCCATCTGCATCCACCCACTTTGGGCCGTCTCAAACTTTTGTTGAATAACTTGTCCAATAGGGCTGCTATGTGGCTGACTAAGACCCCATTCACTTCTGTGTTGGGGGCTTTCGACCTCAACCACTCGTTTTGTCCATGAAATCTGTAAGATAGGAAGAAAAAAAATTAATTCATCCAGGCCATCTCATATCACAATGGCTATGGCTATTTAATTATTATCCAATAAAATTTGTAAGTTTGCTTGGAAAATGTTTCCAGGGGAGGAGGACAAATTGAGAACATGAAGAATGTTCACCCATTCTCAGTAGTGAGGACAAAAATGTTCCTCCCCCGAATATTGTCTACGGATATATTGCAGCCTCCTTCCTAAATATTATAAACGTCACGATACACATTTGACAAATTTCAGTACATGTGGAGTTTTGCTTCCCAATGCTTGCTCAGAAGTCTTGGCAGGTAGGTTTGGAAGGGGATTTCTTGTTACAGATAAGCAATGAAACCATGGAATCAAAAATAGTAATCAAACTAGCATCATATCCTACACGTTTTGGAACGGAATCTCTCTACAAAACAAAAGTTAGCTCATGCAAAAGGCCTGAAAATATCAATCAATCCATTTCGTAATGATAAACAGAATATTCAACTTAGTATATACACAGTCCCGCCTATCCAAATTCATGTATACCTCAATCTATGCTACATGAACATTTGCGGACTCTCGAAACGGTAACTGGAATTGAAACGAAATATCACGTGCTCCACACATAAAGTATGCATAAAACTTACTTGGGTACCACTGCCATTATCACTCCCATCCCTGTTATTCAGACCAATGCTTGCATCATCGCTTTCGTCATTGCTGCCAGTGTTGTTATCAGGGTCAGCTGTGCTGTTTGGCCTTGCAACATTTTGCGTTTGGGACCCAGTTTCACCGCCGCTGTCACTTGACTGAAAGATAAAACATTATTCATCAGTTCAAGTCTTTGCCACATCCGCGGCATTCTCCCAACGGAGTTACATGCATAAATGCCCTAAAACTAAACTAGATGGTATTTCTGATTCTAAAGACATGTTCTTGAATCAAATCTTCAGTGCTCATCTATTCCCACAGCAACGAGTGTCTCATGAGGATGATAAATAATATAGTAATAAATTCAAGTTCATGCATTCAAAGCAGATAGCTATTCCGTTCATATAGACCACATGGATTGCTCAAAGTGAGACGTCAAACGAATCACAGATAAGCATCAAAAAAATATTAAAATTTGACAGACTAGGGAAAACACATTACACTTTGACACCTCCTCCAGACATGCTGCCATAAATTCTTTAGCTCATTCTTTCGAACAGGTTTAACGAGAAAGTCTACAGCGCCCTTCGAGAGGCATTTAAAAACAGTACCCATTGAATCATTTGATGACATCACTGCAGGGCAGGTATCGATATCAAGATATAATTAAAACGTAGAATTAACAAGAAATCATTCCGAGGCACTGAAAAAATAGAATTTGAAACTGCCTTGAAACTTACTTATCACAGGAATATTCTTAGAGGTACTGCAACTCATGATCTTGCATAGAAGGCCAATGCCTGAGAGGTAAGGCATCGCTACCTCTGTCAAAACAAGATCAAAATGGTTGCTAGGGTCTTCCAAAAGTTTCCATGCTTGCTGGCCATTTGCAACAGCGACTACTGAAAAAACAACATCAACTTGACGTTAGAGAACAAGTTTAACACGTTTTTTGGTCCGTGGTTAATTCTTATGCAGGAGCAAAACCAAAAGTCACTTAGCATAAACATTAAAAAGTAATTGGCAGTTGCACTTTAGCATTTTTAGTGGCTTTACAACCCAGTATTGGGAAATGTTATAAGAAAAATATGAAATGTTGTTTATATGTATATATATATATATTTATATAAGTTTATAAAATTAAAAATTAAAATCAACATAGCTCTATTTTAAACCTGGATCTATCAAGCAAATTTTCTGAGATGTAATTTTTTTTTTGAGGTGTAAAAAACTTAAAATAAAGAATTTAAACCTCAAGAAAATTGATTCCTCTGGATGTTAGATAGATCCGGATTTAAAATGAATCTACACTGTTTTTTTCTTGATGTGTAAAAAACTTAAAGATAAAAAAATTTACACCTCAAGAAATTTGTTCTCTCAGAGTTAGATAGATCCAGGGTTAAGATAGATCAAAGCTAGCAAAGACCAGACCAGCATGATACTAAATCTTCGAGCTCAAAAATGTCATTGTTCGAGGGGTTATAGTCATATTGCCTGTATTGGAATGCAAGATACCAGGATTTACACTTAAAAAACCAGACAAAATAGCAGCAAAGATGATGCACATCAAAACCAGGATGTTGTGAATAAACTAGCATAAATCCATCTTAACCCCTAAGCTCATAAACACAGAATATTCCAAAAAAAAAGCCACAAATAAAAGATCAAGAAATCAAGGTTAAGATGGCTCTGTATTGATTATTTTATCATTATATATGTTTATTATGGTTGGCTTATTTTATACCCACTGTTCTTAGAGTTAAGATAGTTCGTATTGAGAGTTAAGATTGTTCGTATTGATTTATTTTAGAGTTAAGATAGTTCGTATTGATTTATTTTATTATGGTATATGTTCATTATTATCATGTTCTGCTTTCCTTTTCCATTGTTTACCATTCTCGTCTACCTGGGCTGTAGATGCACTGAGAGTGACCATACTACAGGAGCACACACAGACACAGATAAGTGGGGCATCACCTCTATTGATACCCGCAGATGGGATATCAACTCTCTTCCGCCACTATTCTTAGTCACATCGTGATTTTCTTACTTTGGTACAGAAACGCTATAATGAGATGTAAGCTTTTCGTCCCATAGGCCAATAGGCCTCGTGGACCTTCAATAAAATTCTCTCCTATTCTGTACCTTAATTAATCACAGGCACTGGACTAGAAAGAATTGAACAATGTCTACAAAAGATATTTTGCCACTGTTTTGTTAACTGGCATCTGATAAGATGTGAATGAGAATGAAGATATGATTGGATATAAAACAGATGGCCAACAGAAATGAGATCTGACTTGATGTTGCAGAAGTTCAACAAAGGGAAGGCCAACTAGTGGGGACCAAAATGAGGAAGACAATTTAAATGATATGCACTGACCAGACAGTGAAGGCGAGATGAAGAGAAGAGGCCAATGAAATTAGTCTAAAGAGAAGATATATGAGGAGTTGTTTACCCCGAAATATGATCAAATCCTACCAGGCTGAAAAGAAGAATCTCGTTGAAAGAAATTTGCTATGACCACTATTGAGGCTTGATCCCGTTAGGAAGGTTTGACTACGTTGGAGAAGGCTGACTATAACTTATGCAGTAAATGATCGACGATGAGAGTTGCTCTCAACAAATTTTGTAATTGTGTCAGTATGAGAGTCTTTGTGTTCAGTATTTGAGAAAGCTTTTATTGTCTTGATTTGTTTAAATTAGTCCTCTTTCGCATGGTCAATAAGAGTACATTGGTCATACTTGATTAAGGTGTTTACGTCTTCCTACCAACATGTAACCCTGACTGAGAATTAAAAATTAGGTTTTTCTGTCATATAGATAATAGGAGTCATGAGTTGGCTCGTGTAAAGGATCTAAGTTGCTGAGGACATCATTGTTAGGCTTTTGTATTATTATTGTCAGTGTCATTTTGTATTTGAAAAATACCGAAATATATATACGTTCTGCCAAAGATTAGTGGAAAACACAAAATGATGCTGAAACTTACTCCTCTTATAAAAAATCGGAAACAGAATACGGCGGGGAACTGGTTCAAGAAATAGAAAAATGGCAGGCGAAGAAAGTATTGGGAACTTTGTGGGAGTCTGTGTAGGAAACTGCAAGAAACAGGAAGACACTAAGAAAGGGTTTCCAAAAACGGGAACTAAATTTTTCAAGCAAAATATCTGCCTAAACACTGCTATAACGTTCGTCTTTTTCTTGCTAACGTTACTCTCGATTGAAAAATCAAGCCTTAGAGAGAGGGTTTTTCCCTTCAAATGGCTTGTACTTGGTACTTTCGTGTTAGAGTTAGTGGTCAGTTTTAGGTTAGTGTCAGTACTTTTTCTTCTTCTTTTAGAGCCTTGAAAAAAAGTGAAAAATCGCCTTCTACAAAAGGTTTTCTGGGATTAACACAACCCACAGATGGTTGACAGTAAGCCAAGGAAGACTTGGGAGGAATCCAACAGTCAGAATTGTTGGTCGAAGTAGTGTCACGCGAAATTGAAAAAAGATGTGCACAAAGGTACCCACTGAAAAGATCTGAAAAAACAAAGTGAATCTCGTATCTAGGACCACGATCTATAAATTGGCACTCGTTGCAGTTAGATATCCAGGTAAACAAAGAAGGTTGTGCGACCATGAGGATATTTTAAATCAGAGACAATAGTGTTTATGAAGGCTGGTTACCCCGCCCAGGCATCATAGCATCAATTGTTGATTAAAATATCCAAAACAAGTACACTTAACGACAAAGTACTTATTGAAGAGGAGGATGGCATTTGGGGGATGATAATCCTAAGACCTTTCACTCTAGCCCTTCATTAATCTTGTCATGGATCGTATACTATTGTAAACAAGGTGGTTCAACCACTTTGGGATTGATCTATAAGCACTTATGTGTAAATACAGATGGAATCAGAAGGAGTGATATAATTATATATCTTCCTTGGGAGAGCAACTTAAAGAATGCTACAGCAACTATGCGAGCTGCCAACCACCCCTTCTATCAGATTACATTATGAATAAAATTATCATTCTGATTGCTTATATTTGTCTTTTAATCTGATCATCTTGGTGTTTGCATGGAAAATTCAAAAGACAAAGCGTCATTTGATTACACAACTTTTTCTCAAATAATCAAATACTTGAAGGAAAATTTTAAAATATCCGGTATACACACTAAAGAGAATATACAGAAAGACAAGCATATATTGACCTGTCTTGCCATTCTAATTTTTGCCAGAATTTTTTTACATGACTATGGTATATTATGAGCAAGCTGCAGCAATGACTGAAACCTCAAAACAGATAGCTGTGGAGTGCAGGCTCTAAAAAGTATGTACTAAAAGACAATAAAAAGTGATGAATATTTTAGAGCATCAAAAGGCTATCCTACATTAGATATAAACTATCTTCCCTTTTACTATATCACTTGATCAGAGCTATGAAATCTTCCCAAATTACAGCCATCAGTCAAAATAGGCCAAGTTATGGAAATCCGGAACAGCCTTTGTTCTAGAACATGTTGATTCCAGCAGCACATCTGAATTGGAAGCCTAAATAAGGCTTTTGTTAAAACTGAAGGCAATAAGACCACATAAAGCACAAAGAATCACAAGAATAATATAGGTGAAAGATCCACACACATAGCAACTATACTTACCTCAAATAGATGGATCATAGAACAGAACAGTGGGCGAAATGGGTTAAGGCACATACTAACTGTATCTGGTTTTATGATGGAACTAAGGTTTTCATTTATAACAAAGCAAATATCAACAGAACTTGAACAAAGACCTGCTAGTCTAGTCAATGAAGTAATTGTGTTTCCAACATCATATAAATGCTTGTTTCCAACTTTCCAAACATCTATGAAAATTTGAACAAGTTTAAAAAACATGGCGTTATGACACAAAATTAAAAGACTCCCCTTACTGACCTTCATAACTGCAATTACGGAGGAGAGCACTGACAACTTGACGAGTTGAGACATCATTCTCCACCAAGAGAACTTTGAGGCACCGCTGCGGAAGGAACCTTTCCCATCTGATGACAGATCCTTGAGGTTGTGGCGGTTGTTGATGATGAACTGACCTTCGAGAGAGTATATTTGCATCTCCAATATCAAGCATGCCTTCATCATCCCTAGATTCATCTTGCTCTGAGAGCTCCTGCCCATCACCCATGTTAACCCCTCTGGCCTCCTTTGGATCATGTCGGCCATGTCGATTCATCTCTGCCAAGCGATTATCTCCCTCAGCATCCGGTCGAACTTGCATATTTTTGGGTCGAACAACTTCCTCGTTGCGCATTGTACTGCTTCCCTTTTGAACATTTGATGCGTCAACATGTCTGAACTTAACCTTATCAGCTACTTTACCTAAGGTTTTCTCTCCATCATTTTCACTACCAGATTCCAGGTTCACTATAAATTTCACTCGCTTAGCCAATCCTTGTTCAGATTGCTTGGGGTCAGCATCCCTTTTATACATCCATGTATTCATAGCACTAGAAACCTTGCTCGTTAGCCTACAAACAGCGTATTTCTTCCACAAAAAGTCCTCTAACCTCCTGATCCCTGACCCACACCGAGTCGATACCGAGGAACAACAAAAACTCTGCACCTAAGTTCACGACTCATCCACTTATCATTACCTTCAATCCAGACACATTTCCAGATGGAAGGCTGTGCTTCACCTACTTTTCTTTAGCACTTTCAACAAAGCCTCCTCAACCTGAATATTCTGGACTTCCCTAGAATTCACTAGAGTATAACCAGATCCTTCCTTAACAAATATCGGACAAGTCCAGTCTAATTTAAATATTATTTCTGCAAAAAGAATAATACGAGGCAAATAAATCCATTTATTCTTCATATCCAAAACCAAAAATAAAAACCCTGTTTTCCAACACTCCGTAACCTAAAACAGCTCCAGATTACAGAGTTTCCAGTAAAATTTCAAGATTACCTCAAACAAATCCGTAAATGCAAAACAACTCAAAACTAACAAGAACATTTTTTCCTTTCCTCATTCAAGCATTAGACTCCATTTCCAAGGGTATAAAGAATCTTTGCCATTGTAAGCAGATAGGAGCCAGAATTGAACAACTACGAGCACTATCAGACTTACAGATGAATGGAGAAAAAACAAAATATTTAATCTAACCCGAAACTAGGGATTATTTTCAAATAAAGCCAAAGCATGCAAAAAGATACCAGACATGCCCAAAAGAACAAGAAAAACCGCACTGCAATGCATCCATTCATCAAAGTAAACAAGAAAAATCGTTTCTCTCAAGAAAATACCTTCAAACAACCACGATTTTGAACGGAAAAGTAGGCAAGAGACGTTTTCCTCCACCTCAAGTCTAGCTAAATCCCAACCTTCGGACCTGAAATCAGTTAATCTTCGGTCGATCGCAAATATATGTTTGCTCGGAAACGCTGATTCTAGAAGCTTTAAACTTGCTAAAGAAATTACAGAGGAGCTCGTTTTCTGCATCAAAACTACTGCCGAAAGAATCCTCGCAAGCAGGAGACAACGAGGATGCAGGATTTTGTCTGACCTTACACAAAAGGAGACTACTCCTAGACCAAAAAGTCGTTCGGGCACTGGATCTGCACGATTTCACACCATACTCGCGCAGAGGAAACTCGAAAGGAGATCAAACCAAAAAACGATAAAGAAAAATTCAGATATTGGGACTGTAAATAGAAAAAAAAAATGATTAAAGAAAATATCAAGTTACACGGGAATGTAAAAAAGAAAAGATCTGTGGATAGAGAGTTCCAGAGATATTACGACGTGGCGTCCAGCGTGGCGGAAATGGAGGCCTGGAATCGTCGGCTTCAGCCTATGGAAAACTATCTCCGCCACGTCGGCATCCAAGATGGAGACTCTCCGTGCAAGATCTAAAGCAGGGCGGAGCGGCGATGAAGCATATCGTGAGAGATCGTGAGGTCGTGCAAATCCGCCACGTGGGATGGGAAAGAGAAGAAAAAAATCAAGCGCGCACCTGACGCTGGCGGGGCCCACATCTTCTGGTGGCCTCCGAAATATCTTAGCACTGCACTGACATCCGGTCACCCTATCGTTCACCGACACGAGCCCGTAGCCTGGCGGATTGTCCGTCTATCTCGACCTGCTGCGCAAGTGGACTGATCTGACATAAATTAATCGCAAATAATATTAATTTTCGTTGGTTTGGTAATCGTGCGATGCCGCTTTCTTTGCCCACGGAAAACAGATTCACGATTATTAAATAAAATAAAATAAAAGTAAATTAGAATTTCTAGCCCTCGGGAGTTTGCGTTAACGTGGCACGTGGTGGCTGGAAAAAAAATTAGAATTTCTGGCCCTCGGGAGTTTGCGTTGACGTGGCACGTGCTCGACGAAACAAATTAAAATTTCTGGCCCTCGGGAGTTTGCGTTGACGTGCCACGTGACCTATGAAAAAATCTAAGCCCTTTTCTGAGCTCTTTTCTCGGCCCTTGGATTGATATTCAAATCTAAATGAGGGCATAGAGTGGCCTCCTGTGGAAGATCACGATTCACAACACAATCTGATCTTAGCCCGGGGATTCGTACTCAGGGCATCTTCCATCCCCGACAAGTTGCTCATGGACAAAATTTTCCACGGGGTTCGATGAACCCTTCAATACTATATTACTAGAAAATGGTCGAGGAAGACGACGTTAGGCTCATAGAATGCCACGCGTTCACTAGCCATGCTTAGTGGGACCCATTTCCCTTGAATACTTGGCCTACTTTTCTTCCTTACAAGAGATGCTGGGACCCATTTCTCTTGAATACTTGGCCTACTTTTCTTCCTTACAAGAGATGCTAAGGGGAAAGTAGGTCTAGTTATGGTGATGGATGGAAACATTCACTCACTCTTTGGTAAGGATTTGTTCTCATGTTTTAGGGTTCTAGATGGACATAAATTTCGATTTGTCTAAACATGTGACGAATTTTTGTATATATATATATATATATATATATTTTTTTTTTTTTTTTTTTGTATGTTTTTGGTCATGAATTTTCACGGAATTTTCAAAACATGTAAAAACATTGTTAGATTTTATAGAGTTTGGGTATTGAGTGGTTTTTGTGTCACGTGAAATCATATATATGCTTAAAATCGTGCAACAAATAACAAAAATTACAAATTTTGTGCGTTAAATTCACGAGATTCTAGTGGAAAATCGATTGAAAAGCCAAAATCGTCCCCTGTTTAGATGGCTCCATATATCACAAAGAGTTTAATGAGAATGTCAAAGTGAAGAGGGGATTGGGGATGGATATCATACAATGTAAGGAGGAGTTTGTGCTATATTGGTTATTATAGGAAGTATAAAGTGGGAATTCATCGCTAAATTAGTAATGCAATAGTAATCAAAAAAATTGTCTTCAATAGTATTTCTTCAGTGTAATTTCACAAAGATCTTAACAATGATATCTAGTAATGGGACCTTTGAATGGGGATTAAGACATTTGTATGAAACAACAATCATGATTATCTAGCGTGGCATCAAGGAGCATTGTGCCACATGTTAACAATGATGATTGTTTAACTTGTTAAGTATATCTCGTTTATTATTGTGATTTGAGTGAACATTTCACTCGTAATTAAAGCACTACTAAATATGTTAAGAGATTTTCGTTTGACACTACATAAATGGTTTTCTATCGATGTGTGTAAATTTCACATGAAATGTTTCCACTAAAAATATTTTACAAAGTGATAAACCATAAAGCCTTGATAAATTTAACAGTGCCCTAATTATGAATGCGTGAATTGGGTCCTTGTCCCACAAACAAGGGATCTCATACATCAATCTGGTGTATGGCTTAACGGTGACCTTAAAACTATATTATTATTGTTATTATTATTCAGTAAAAACACATATGTTGAATGATAAACCAAGCAAGGCCAAGTCAACAACAGGGGGTCTCATACATCAATTTGGTGTATGGCTTAGCAGTGACCTTAAAAATGTATTACTGTTATTATTCTTCACTAAAAACACATATGTTAAGTGATAAACCAAGCAAGGTCAAGTCAACAATAAGGCACAAAGCCATTATGAGCTCAACATGTCACTTATAGAAATAGAACAAGGGTGGGGAGGATAACACCCCATCTCACAAACACTCAAGATACACCCAATTAATTGATGTTGTCAACATGACTTGTCATCAAAACCTCCATGTTAAGATTATTCATTTGTAAATGTTGAGAATCTTCTCGGATATGTCAAGTGCTTAAATACTGCTTAATTTACTAAGGGAACAATGTTGAATTTCTTTATGCCATGCAAGGGTTTGGATCTTCGAAGGCAACAATGAAATTTAGTCTTATGACGAAAATGGGATTCAAGGATAATTATACCTACAATTTCCTAAGGGAACAATGTTGAATTTCTTTATGCCATACAAGGGTTTGGATCTTCGAAGGCAACAATGAAATTTAGTCTTATGACGAAAATGGGATTCAAGGATTATTATACCTACAATTTCCTCATCATTTTATCTCTCCTGTTAACAAATTTAATATAAAACAAGCAACGGACATAGGGTGCTTACAACTCTAAATCTTGCGAAAATTGAATAGGAATTTTTCAAAAAAGTTATCATTCCACTTTATTGATATAAACTTTGACCACAAAACTTAAGTAAAGAATCTTAACTTATTTTAATGTATCCAAATTAAAAATGAATAAATTAAATTGAAAACTTATCTTCATCGGAAAAGTAAATGAAATATAATAAAAAAATGTGTCCACTTATTAACTCACCCCAAATATTAAAAAAACCTTCAACTTAAGTATTACACTCTTGAAAGTCTGGAATTAAAGAAATTTTATTTAATCTTAATATTTTTTTTAACGAATAGATATTGCACATGAAACGTTGTTAATGGATAACTTGATTTTTAGCGGTCCAACTTTGTTTTGGTTTGGACTTAGGATTTTAGTGTAGCAACACTTTATCTTAGCCACAATGAATTATATTAAATCTAAATTTTTAATGTGACATTTTCCACCGTTGAATTAAATCTAAATCTTTAACATAGTGGCATACGTCTTAATCAGTGGACCACAATACAATGGATTAATCTTAATTCTCTCAAAAGTTATTGGACCACAATACAATGAATTAATCTTAATTTTCTCAAAAGCTTGAATTATGTATATGCAAAGAGAGTTTATGTTTGGAGTTGTCCAATGGATTTGCTTTCTTGCTCATGATGATATTACATGCCTCTAAATGACTTAAATCCTCTTATCTTGATATGGTTTCATTCGGTGCATTGTCATGTTTTTTTTTCTCATTTTGACGTGGGTCCATCCTCCTCCTTGTTCTTCCTTAGAAATAACTAAGGGGGGGATATGCCTTGCTTTGTGATGTATCAACTTCCTCTATGGGATTCTTTACAAGCATTATTAGTTCTTCTCGAGTTTTGTTTGCCATGCAGGAACCTATCACTTCTATCAAATGGTGATGCTATTCCACACCCCTCCACTAATGAGACTTGTGATTTTATTCTCTAGTCTTTCTTCAAGAAAGATTGGAAGGATTCCTTAAATTCATTTTTTTACTTTGGGCATGTAGCGACTCCCTAACTATACTCAAAGCATGCTCCACAAATAAAATGTACTTGTACATAATTCAACTTTTGTTTCCAATACTCGCGATAATATAAACAAAGATGCTCTCATGTAAGCCAATAGTAAAGTCCACTTCAACACACATCGTGTTATACATTGTGATATGCTTACCCATGGTTTATGGGAAGTAGAAATAAAACTCCTAATTAAGAAACTGAATCTAGTACAAGTTGAATTTAACGATTCAAAGGAGGGAATAAAAAAAAAAAAACTCATCTAAAGTTACATATAATCTAAAAGGTAGAAATGAAAATTTCATTATATATCTTCAATGAAAACAAATATTAAAAAAAAACAAAAAAAAACCACTAATAAAAAGATTGATAAATAGTGAAAAAAAATCACTAATACAAAGATTAATAAGAGCTTCATCCTGAAAACCACTAAGAAAGCCACCAATACATAGAGTGGTAAATAATAATAAAAAACCACTTATACAGATTGTGATAAATAATAATAAAAACCACTAATACCGGGATTAATAAGAGCTTCATCATTAAAATAAGAATTTGGGTACTTTGACATCGAGACTTTTGAACACCTAAAAGACATGACCAAAAAAAACTATGAAGTGGCCATCTATGGAGGAGGGTTGTGCCACACTAGTGGGAGACAAAAAGTCTTTAAAAATTTCTCCAATGACGTGGAGGGATGTACACAAAAATTTTAATTTAAAGTTGTGAAGTGTGTGTGATAACTATAAGAAAGGGCGATTTAGTGATATTCTATCTCACCTCACACCTTAAAGTAGAACTAGACAAGCTAAAGTGACGGAATGGACCCACCAAAAAGTGGGCATTTTGTAGTTAGTTGATGTGCACTCAATTTTAATATCATAAAAGCATTATCATGGATTATTATCACTTTTCTGTTGATTACATCAATATATGATGGATTATGTAAGTATTCAATATTTACATTATAATCTTCACAAAACCATGGATGTTGCATGTTAGTTTTGAGTTACTTGAGTTTACCTTCTCATACAACCATGAATTTGGTATCTAAAGTTGTAGTGAAGCATAATTTAGAAGACCCATGGTTGGCTTAGTTGTAGGGTAGTTGTGAGTTAGTGGACTTTATTTATTTTTTTCACACAAAAAAATGTAATATTTTATTTTAAAAAATGTAATATTTTATTTAAAAAAATATCCAAAGAGTTTAGACAGCCATCAACGACAAGAGAAAAAGAGACAGATCGCCACAGAGACAGAGCCGGACAGAGAAACTTAAAGACACAAGAACAATTCCACAGATGAGCCGAAAGGCAGACCGAACCAGACGAATTCAAAAATCTGGACAGGGAATGAATGACAGACAAATCCAGTCGATAGACAGCAACTGGGCAACGATAGAACCAAGGGCAAGAACAAGGAAAGATCGAAAGGCTCTCACACATGCTTAAAAGGACATCCGACGACCAGGGTTCATAAAAAATACAGCCAGGATCAGCAACCAACGCCGACTTCGAAAGACCATCAACCAAAGAATTATGTTCTTTGTAGATATGAGAGAAGTCTATCGAGAGAAAGTTGTTGATCAGAACTCTAACACGGCTCAACCATGGAGCCAAATGAAGAAGTAGGATGTGGCTGGAGCCTAGATCCCAGTCGGTAATGACCTGGGAGTCACCAAAAACATGTATGCCATCCAAACCCAGGAAGGAGCAGAAATGAAGCAAAATCCAAAGAGAGAGAAGTTTGCCTCTGGTGTTGGATCCAGAACCACAATTCATCCATATCTTATAAATGCTATGATTTGCCAGTCTCAAGATGGCCCCTGCACCACACAAATGGGAAGAGGCCTGAGACGCTCTGTCAAAGAAACCAACCAACTTGTGGGTAGGAGAAAGATCCTTTGGCACCCTGGGGTCCAGACGAGGGTGATCCCGAGCGAGGAGAAATCCCCCAGCTTCTGTAAAATCTTTCAAGGACCTGACAGCAACGTCCCAAGGCCGTGGCCTGGCCTCCTAAAAAATGAGCTTGTTCCTACATTTCCAAATATTCCAAATGGTATAACAAGACAGAGATCGAAAATGAGGGAATTTTTTACACCAGTGCCAGATGCATGTATTCAAGGTATCACCACACCAAGAAGAACCGGTGTTGATCATGTCAGACAAAATACCCCAGACCATCCGACAGAAGCTACATGACACAAAAATGTGATTTATACTTTCAAAAGATTCACCACACAAGAGACAAATACCAGGGTCGTTCCACCCCCGTCTCATCAAATTGTCCCAAGTAAGAAGACAGTAGTCCAGAGCCATCCAAACACAAATGGCGACCTTCAGGGGCAGTTTCCAACTCCAAATCTTGAACCACCATTTCCGATTTTCAAAGTGCATTTCCATAAATTGTTGATAGGCCAACCTAGCTCACAGCTTTCCCGAAACAATGTCATATGACCAACAAAGCTTGTCTGGAGATTCATTGAGATTAATTGCACCCAGCATCAGATCTCTAACATATCCGGACCATTCAGCACCCATTGAGCCAGTGAGACCGAGCTGGCCAGCAAAAATCCTCTGCTGCTAAGAAGAGCCCCATCCAGAGCAACTGAAACATGTGCAAGGGAGAAAAAACCTTTGCAGTGAAGAAAAAATAAGAGCTCATTTGAGAGAATATGAGTCTGCGAACCGCCGATAATAGGGTCTTCACCAAGTCTTACCTCATGCCCATTTCCAAGCACCCAAGCCAACCAAAAAGAGAAGCACTTGAAGGCTGCTAACAATCCAGCCCAGACATTAGTGGAGTTTACTTTCTTATACAACTATGAATATGAATTTGGTATGTAAAATTGTAATGAAGTATTATTTAGAAGTTTTAAAATGAGTATATATAAGAAGTTAAGTTAAGTTAATTTTTTTGATTTTAAAATTTATGAATGAAAATTTTTAAATTAATAAAAATTGATATTTTTTTAAGTAAGCAGGAAATTTTTTTTTTCCTCGGAAAAAATTCGTAATTTTATTTCAAAGTAGAACAAAATTACATCTGCACATGTAAGAGGATCACTAGGATCCCTACATTGTCACATATTTGCTGTCTCATATTGACATAACCAAATTTACCAAACTGTAACTGTAAAAGCATAAGCTAGATACATCACAAAAAAAATGGGTATCACAACCCAAATCATAAGAACACAAAAACTCAGATATACTGCCGATAGCAAAGGCCACCACCTATGAAACGCCGTCGCCGCCGCAAAGATCCCTAAGGACACAATACAGGTCGCCACGCAAGAGTATATCCACAGTCACCGCCACCTCCATAAGGCTGGCGATCTTTCTCTGCAATCAGCAGCCACGAAAGATAGCCAAAACCCTCGACCCCAATTCATGAAACCGAAGCCCACCAATTTTCATCAGACGCCATGGATTCTGAACCTGATCTTGATTTTCTTGATCTTCTTGATTTGTCCAAGAATCCTTCTCTAGTCTCGCACAACTCGCTACTGATTCTTTGGATTTTACAAGCCGCAGGAGCCCCAATCCCAATGCCAAGAAAGCCAACCTTGTTAAAGAAGAGGCGACCAAAGCATAGAGTAACACACGAGAATCGATATGCCTTCTGTTCCCCACTGTGTGAGACTGAGAATGGAGCTGCAGCTCTGCCATGGCGGAGAAGCCATCGCCGGTAGTTGAGCCAGGAAACAAATCCACGGCAAGAACCTCACCCATCTGGTAGCCGAAACCCCAGCCAAAAAAACCCGCGGCGAAATCAAACAAGCCTTGAAGGCTGCCACGATCAAATGCCTTAGGGCATGATCGGTCCATTCTCTTGATCATTGCGGGATCGATCGTCGCGCACACACTGGATCGCAGGGTTCCAAACGAAGGACATCGTGCAGAAAACAGGAGCAGGAGTGGCGAATCAGAGAGGAGGAGGGGGAACCAGCAGGGAAGCCTGGGCGTCGGCTGGTCGCAGGCTGCAAGTCCTCCCCAAACCCTCATTCTCCCACCATCGCTTCTTGGAGCTCCTTTCCTCGCCCAATCAGCAGGAATTTCTTTTATTAATTAACACCATACATATAGTAAAAAAGGGGGTTGATTAGCCTACAACCTAAGAAATCGAGCCAACCAGCAGAGTCCAATTTAACTAATTACCAATCCAAATCGAAAGGAGTGACAACAGCTTGACCATGACGGAAACCATGCCCAACCATAGCTCGACGAGCAGATATATAAAACATAGAACTATATTCAAAGTAGTAGGACCCACCCTCAGTAAGGAACCATGTTCACAACAAAACAAAAGACTAAACATTGACAAAACCATTGTTAATCAAAGATTTAAACAAAAGCTATAAACAAGTAAACAAGGACTATTGTGGTTATGCAAGAACCGTCTCATCCAGGGAGATCACAATGTGGTTCACCTCCAATCTCTCCCCACCATTCCCATCCATCCATAACAAGTGCCTAAGGCCTCAACTAGGCTGTCTAATTGCGTTTGAATCTAGTCCAATTCTTCCCTTATTTGGTTGATAGAACAAGGTCTTGTGTTGAAAGAATTATTTCCCCATTACAACTCATGCAAAAATGTTTTTAATGATCCAATGAGGGCTAATAGCCCCCTTCCCTCCCTACTGTTGCACATGTTCCTCAATCGCTAAAGCCCGCATGTCCTTTATAGCTCTCACAATATGAAAGGAGATATTTTTGTTGAAGGCATGCTAAGAATTCTCCCTACTTGCCTTTGGTGGACCATGTCACCTCCAACCTTTGTGGCTTCTAGTGCGTTGACGAGGAGCCATAAGGACAACGAACTAGGTGAACCTCAATTCGGAGTAGATCACAATACTCGCTTCTTACAAAACTATGTGTCTCGAAAGGTCCACAACTTGGAGCAAACCACTATGCCCGTGATACCCACTATTAACATAGCCAATTTGATCTAATGCAAGGACGTTTATGGTCTTCTTTCCAGGAACAATAGAGTCATGGCCTTCCTGCATTGAGATCCATATAAAGCCATGGTTGAGCAAACCAAATATTGCTTGAATAGTTCAGGCTTGTGTGATTCCTACCGTTCATGTCTCTTCCATCCATGTATCTATCCTCACAAGCATGCATACATATGCCTCACTTAAGGGCAGATCCTCCTGGATTAGATGCAACTATATCCACCATGGTTGAGGTAGTGAAAGCTTGCATGTTCAAAATAACTTCTTTATCCGACTCCCACTGATGACATTCCCTACGCCCAAGCAATTGAAGCCGCCAAATATGCTAGTCCTTTTTAATGTCGCAAGTGAGGGAAGACAAAATCAACCTCTTGAGCCTTACACCACCCAATTGTTTTTTGATCATACATCATGTGCATTACAGACGATGCTCTTCACACCATCGACATCCGAGGAAAATTGATATCATTTTTTAAAAATATGTATTTAAATAACTAAATAAAATATATTATAAAAAATAAAAATTATGATCAACTTAGTTTTTACAATTTAATTTAACATTGAAACATATATA